>JAODAL010026341.1:0-56941 GCA_025379985.1 Phyllomedusa bahiana | reverse complement strand
GTGCATGTTTAAGTGATAATTTTACTGTTTTTAAAAAATGGTAAATCAGGGCGTTTACCCCTTAAATCAATAACAACATTAGGAAAAACACTGACAAAAAAAGGGGAAACAATTTTTGATCTTTTGAACACTTGTGGTAGAGTTGAAAAAAAGCTGATTTGTATCCAATCCACTCACCAACATGGGAAATGTGAGAAGAGACCTGGATCAGATTTTGGCAAGATCTCTTGAATCTACCCAACCCAAAAGGATTCAGGCGTGCTAAAAAAACCAAAAGGTGGTTTTCCCCAAAAATACAAACAAAATAATAAAAATTTAAAATTTTTGATTTTTGGGGGCAAAACAGTAACATTGCAGTTACAGGAAAGAATCGCAGAACTAACAGAGCTAAATACTTGCAAGTACTTTTATGTATAAAAAGTTAAGAGTAAAAAAATTACATAGCCTCATATACAAAGCGAGGGATGGAAATAGGGGGGCCTGAATCACAAGTTCAAAACATTTTCCATTTTCTTTCATTAAAATATATTTTTTTGGGAATACTTTAAACCCCAAAAAAATTTAAATATGAAAAACACGCAGGAACATTTGGAGTCTCTAAATTTGTTCTGAAAATAAAAGCCTCCTCAATCCTGCATACATGACCTCCATCTGATCTCAGGATTTCCGGTAAAACGCCTCTCACACTAATTGGGGGAAAAAAAGCGGGGACCACGGGGGCATACTCAACAATGTCAGGGGTATAAAGGAATTGCCTCACCCACAGCATTTTTGATGAACGGTTTGATCTTTACTGTACTTCTTTGAAAGCAGGTGAAAAATTTTGGAAATCTGTTTGCCCGGTGGCAGAATCTTCCCCCTGGGGCAGCGCTTTGCCTGCTCCATGTCATAAATTAATCCTCTGTGATGAGGTGAAGAATGGGAGCAGCAACCGGCTGGACCCAAAACCTCTTGCTCTTTGCACGATCTAATGGAAAACCCCCTTTTTAAAAATTTTTGGGTGGAGTCGGGCCCTTTTTTTGACGACTCCGCCCCCTGAAAAAACACCGACTCCCCGCCCTGGAGTGAGGGCAGGAGCTTTAGAATGATAAATGGCATTGGCCTGGGGCCAAGTGGGGAGACTTAAAGGACCGAAAGAAAGTTGAAAAAGCCAAGGTTTAATATCATGGGGTTTTGGGTTGCCCCTTTGCCGTGTAGAACTGGGTGGGCTGGAGGTGGATAAGGCATTGGTGGACTTAACACAAGTATGAGGGTGGTCTTTGCAGTACAGACCAGAATTTGCTGTAGAAGAGGTTGTTATACTTTGACAAGTTGGGCCCGGACGTCATGAAGCAACGCGGTAATGCCCCTTTTACTTTTTTTACGGGAAGTTTGGAGGAAGGGGCTTTCAGTACCCCGGTAGTGAAACCCACCAAAAGGGGGGGACTGAGAGTACTCAGACCTGCCAAAGGCTATGGTTAGGTCTGTATTGGGAGCTGGGTTTGGAACGCCTAGTCCTGGTGGACTGGTGGTGAGCTACAGAGGGCATTAGTTTCCCTGGAGACCTGTGTGGGGGCCTGGGAAGCTAGGGCCCGTATGTTTTCCTAATTGTAGGACTTCTGTAGTAGGCCTGGTTGGGATAGTCCTGAAAGTAGTGAGTTGGACTTTGTAGGGTTGGTAAAGTAGGGTTCATGTTAGTGGGGTCCAATATCCCCGGGGCGTCTCGGGCAATAATTTTTTGGGGAAAAGGGGTGAAAACTACGGGGCCCCAGGGGTTTGGGGGAGCCCAGTGTCCCCCTGTGAAAACAAATTGGTGGCTTTCTGCTGTCTACTAATACTGTGTGGATATACTGCGGCATTATCCAGACCTTTAATCAGATAGGGATCTTATGAATCCCGGTTACGGTCCTGTGGGAACCCACGTCTAGGTCACCGAAGGATCGGTGTTAGAGGCCGGATAGAAGGTGGGAGCGGACAGACGGACCTGTGTGGAGTAACACAGTCCAGGAAGGGGCCACCTGTGAAGAGAACAGGAGCCTGAGACTAATCTGCAGGATTGATTGCTATTGTTACTGTTATGAAGGGGAGGTGGGGGCTGTAAATGTCACTGTTATGGGGACTCTGTGGCTGTCACTGTTATGGGGGCACTGTGGTTATCACTGTTATGGGGGCTCTGTGTTTGTCACTGTTATGGGGACTTGTGGATATCACTGTTATGGGGGGGCACTGTGGCTGTCACTGTTATGGGGGCTCTGTGGCTGTCACTGTTATGGGGGCTATGTGGATGTCACTGTTATGGGGGCACTGTGGCTGTCACTGTTATGGAGGGCTCTGTGGGACTGTCCACTGTTATGGGGGACACTGTGGCTGTTCACCTGGTTACTGGGGGTCTGTGGCTGTCACTGTTATGGGGACACTGTGGCTGTCACTGTTATGGGGACACTGTGGATATCACTGTTATGGGGGCACTGTGGCTGTCACTGTTATGGGGACACTGTGGATGTCACTGTTATGGGGGCACTGTGGCTGTCACTGTTATGGGGACACTGTGGCTGTCACTGTTATGGGGGCACTGTGGCTGTCCCACCTGTTTTCCATGGGGGACACTGTGGATATCACTGTTATGGGGGCTGTGGCTGTCACTGGTACGGGGACACGGTGGATTTCACTGTATATGGGGGCACTGTGGCTGTCACTGTTATGGGGGATCTGTGCTGTCACTGTTATGGGGCACTGGGAATGTCACTGTTATGGGGGTACTGTGGTTGTCACTGTTAGGGGGACACTGTGGAGTTCACTGTTATGGGGACACTGTGGCTGTCACTGTTATGGGGACACTGTGGTTATCACTGTTATGGGGGCACTGTGGCTGTCACTGTTATGGGGGCACTGTGGATATCACTGTTATGGGGGCTCTGTGGATATCACTGTTATGGGGGCACTGTGGCTGTCACTGTTATGGGGGCACTGTGGATATCACTGTTATGGGGACACTGTGGATATCACTGTTATGGGGGCACTGTGGCTGTCACTGTTATGGGGGCTCTGTGGCTGTCACTGTTATGGGGACACTGTGGATATCACTGTTATGGGGGCTCTGTGGCTGTCACTGTTATGGGGGCTCTGTGGTTGTCACTGTTATGGGGGCACTGTGGCTGTCACTGTTATGGGGACCACATGCTGGTTGTCATGTTATGGGGAAACACTGTGGATAATCTACTGTTATGGGGGCATGTGGCTGTCACTGTTATGTGGACAATGTGGATGTCAATGTTTGGGACACTGTGGATAATCACTGTTATGGGGGGGCACTGTGGTTGTCTCACTGTTATGGGGACACTGTGGTGGTCACTGTTATGGGGACACTTTGGTTTCACTGTTATGGGGGCACTGTGGATATCACTGTTATGGGGACCCTGGTGCTGTCACTTGTTTGGTGGACAATGCTGGATCATCACGGTCTATGGGGGCACTGTGGCTGTCACTGGTATGGGGTCACTGTGGAGTTCACTGTTATGGGGGCACTGTGGCTGTCACTGTTATGGGGGCACTGTGGCTGTCACTGTTATGGGGACACTGTGGATATCACTGTTATGGGGACACTGTGGCTGTCACTGTTATGGGGACACTGTGGCTGTCACTGTTATGGGGGCACTGTGGTTATCACTGTTATGGGGACACTGTGGATGTCACTGTTATGGGGACACTGTGGCTGTCACTGTTATGGGGACACTGTGGATGTCACTGTTATGGGGACACTGTGGATATCACTGTTATGGGGGACATGTGGATATCATGTTATGGGGGCTCTGTGACTGGTCACTTGGTTTTTTTATTATCGTATTCATCCGAATTGTAATTGTACGCAATTAACATTTAAAAAATCCAAAAAATACCAAAAACAGGGGACACTGTGGCTGTCACTGTTATGGGGACACTGTGGATATCACTGTTATGGGGACACTGTGGCTGTCACTGTTATGGGGGCTCTGTGGCTGTCACTGTTATGGGGGCTCTGTGGCTGTCACTGTTATGGGGACACTGTGGCTGTCACTGTTATGGGGACACTGTGGTTATCACTGTTATGGGGGCACTGTGGATATCACTGTTATGGGGACACTGTGGCTGTCACTGTTATGGGGGATCTGTGGATATCACTGTTATGGGGGCACTGTGGTTGTCACTGTTATGGGGACACTGTGGCTGTCACTGTTACGGGGCTCTGTGGATATCACTGTTATGGGGACACTGTGGCTGTCACTGTTATTGGGGGCTCTGTGGCTGTCACGGTTATTGGGACATGTGGCTTGTCGCTGTTATGGGTTCACTGTGGCTGTCAATGTTATGGGGACACTGTGGCTGTCACTGTTATGGGGGCTTTGTGGTTGTCACTGTTATGGGGACTGTGTGGTTGTCACTGTTATGGGGACTCTGTGGATGTCTTGTTATGGGTGCACTGTGGTGTCACTGTTGGATGGTGGCTTGTTGGATGTCACTGTTATGGGGGCACTGTGGCTGTCAATGTTATGGGGGCTCTGTGGTTTTGTCATCTGTTAAGGGGGGCTCTGTGGCTGTCACTGTTATGGGGGGCTCTGTGGCTGTCACTGTTATGGGGCACTGTGGCTGTCACTGTTATGGGGACACTGTGGCTGTCACTGTTATGGGGGCACTGTGGCTGTCACTGTTATGGGGGCTCTGTGGCTGTCACTGTTATGGGGACACTGTGGCTGTCACTGTTATGGGGGCTCTGTGGCTGTCACTGTTATGGGGGCACTGTGGCTGTCACTGTTATGGGGACACTGTGGCTGTCACTGTTATGGGGGCACTGTGGCTGTCACTGTTATGGGGCACTGTGGTTATCACTGTTATGGGGACTCTGTGGTTATCACTGTTATGGGGACACAGTGGCTGTCACTGTTATGGGGACACTGTGGCTGTCACTTATATGGGGGCACTGTGGCTGTCACTGTTATGGGGGCACTGTGGCTGTCACTGTTATGGGGGCACTGTGGGTGTCACTGTTATGGGGACACTGTGGATGTCACTGTTATGGGGACACTGTGGCTGTCACTGTTATGGGGGCACTGTGGCTGTCACTGTTATGGGGGCACTGTGGTTGTCACTGTTATGGGGACACTGTGGCTGTCACTGTTATGGGGACACTGTGGCTGTCACTGTTATGGGGACACTGTGGATGTCACTGTTATGGGGGCACTGTGGCTGTCACTGTTATGGGGACACTGTGGCTGTTAATGTTATGGGGGCACTGTGGATGTTCACTGTTATGGGGGGCATGTGGCTGTCACTGTTATGGGGGACTGGGGCTATCATAGTTATGGGGCACTGTGGCTATCATAGTTATGGGGCACTGGGGCTATCATAGTTATGGGGCACTGGGGCTATCATAGTTATGGGGCACTGGGGCTATCATAGTTATGGGG
The DNA here is from genome assembly GCA_025379985.1 of Phyllomedusa bahiana. NCBI lineage: Eukaryota > Metazoa > Chordata > Amphibia > Anura > Hylidae > Phyllomedusa > Phyllomedusa bahiana. The sequence goes on along the minus strand of JAODAL010026341.1, from coordinate 51,521 downwards.
CACTGGGGCTATCATAGTTATGGGGCACTGTGGCTATCATAGTTATGGGGCACTGTGGTTATCACTGTTATGGGGACACAGTGGCTGTCATAGTTATGGGGCACTGTGGCTATCATTATATGGGGGCACTGTGGTATTATCAACTTGTTATGGGGGCACTGTGGCTGTCACTGTTATGGGGACACTGTGGCTGTCACTGTTATGGGGACACTGTGGCTGTCACTGTTATGGGGGCACTGTGGCTGTCACTGTTATGGGGACACTGTGGCTGTCACTGTTATGGGGACACTGTGGCTGTCACTGTTATGGGGACACTGTGGTTATCACTGTTATGGGGGCACTGTGGCTGTCACTGTTATGGGGACACTGTGGCTGTCACTGTTATGGGGGCACTGTGGCTGTCACTGTTATGGGGACACTGTGGCTGTCACTGTTATGGGGGCTCTGAGCTGTCACTGTTATGGGGACACTGTGGCTGTCACTGTTATGGGGGCACTGTGGTTATCACTGTTATGGGGACACTGTGGCTGTCACTGTTATGGGGACTCTGTGGCTGTCACTGTTATGGGGGCCCTGTGGCTGTCACTTATATGGGCGGCACTGTGGCTGTCAACTGTTATGGGGGACTCTGTGGTTATACTGTTATGGGGACTACAGAGGGACTGTCACTGTTTATGGGGGATATGTGGCTGTCACTGTTATGGGGGCCACTGTGGTTGTCATACTGTTATGGGGGCACTGTGGTTATCACTGTTAGGGAACCCGGTGGATGTCACTGTTTATGAGGACCCTGTGGCTGTACTGTTATGGGGCACTGTGGCTGTACTGTTATGGGGACACTGTGGATGTCACTGTTATGGGGGCACTGTGGTTGTCACTGTTATGGGGGGCACTGTGGGTTTCAGTGTTATGGGGACACTGTGGATGTCACTGTTATGGGGGCACTGTGGCTGTCACTGTTATGGGGACACTGTGGATGTCACTGTTATGGGGACACTGTGGATGTCACTGTTATGGGGGCACTGTGGCTGTCACTGTTATGGGGACACTGTGGCTGTCACTGTTATGGGGGCTCTGTGGATATCACTGTTATGGGGGCTCTGTGGATATCACTGTTATGGGGGCACTGTGGCAGTTCATATGTTATGGGGACCAACTGTTGGATGGCATTGTTGATGCGGGGACACTGTTCGGCCTGTCGCACTGTTTATGGGGTCACTGTGGTGTCACTGTTATGGGGCACTGTGGCTATCATAGTTATGGGGCATTGTGGCTGTCATGGTTATGGGGCACTGGGGCTATCATAGTTATGGGACACTGTGGCTATCATAGTTATGGGGCATTGTGGCTGTCACTGTTATGGGGGCACTGTGGCTTTCACATTTGTGGGACACGCACACAGCTCGTGGTGTCACTGTTATGGAGCACTGTGGCTGTCACTGTTTTGGGGTCTCTGTGGTTGTCAGTGTTATGGGGACACTGTGGCTGTCACTGTTATGGGGGCACTGTGGCTGTCACTGTTATGGGGCACCTGTGGCTGTCACTGTTTTGGGACCACTGTGGATGTCACTGTCTATGGGGGACCACTGTGGCTGTCGCACTGTTATGGGGATCACTGTGGTTTATCATGTTATGGGGGTCCACTGTGGGTTATCTTGTTACTGGGGGACAATTTGTGGCTGTCTACGTTAGGGGGGCTCTGAGCTGTCACTGTTATGGGGGCTCTGTGGCTGTCACTGTTATGGGGGCACTGTGGCTGTCACTGTTATGGGGACACTGTGGCTGTCACTGTTATGGGGACTCTGTGGCTGTCACTGTTATGGGGACACTGTGGCTGTCACTGTTATGGGGACACTGTGGTTATCACTGTTATGGGGGCACTGTGGCTGTCACTGTTATGGGGGCACTGTGGCTGTCACTGTTCTGGGGGCACTGTGGCTGTCACTGTTGATTTGGTGGCTGCTCTTGATAGGACAATTCGTCGGCGGCTAGAATGTCGGCACTGTTGCTGTAACTGGTTTGGGGGACACTGTGGCTGTCACTGTTATGGGGGCACTGTGGCTGTCACTGTTATGGGGACACTGTGGCTGTCACTGTTATGGGGGCTCTGTGGATATCACTGTTATGGGGACACTGTGGCTGTCACTGTTATGGGGGCACTGTGGATGTCACTGTTATGGGGGCACTGTGGCTGTTATGGGGACACTGTGGCTGGTGCTGTTATGGGGGCAGTGTGGCTGGTGCTGTTATGGGGGCACTGTGGATATCACTGAATGGGGGTCGCTGGGTGCTGTCACTGGTTATGGGGACACTGTGGTTGTCACTTATATGGGGGCACTGTGGCTGTCACTGTTATGGGGACACTGTGGTTATCACTGTTATGGGGGCACTGTGGCTGTCACTGTTATGGGGACACTGTGGTTGTCACTGATATGGGAGCACTGTGGCTGTCACTGTTATGGGGCCACTGTGGCTGTCACTGTTATGGGGGCTCTGTGGCTGTTATGGGGACACTGTGGTTATCACTGTTATGGGGGCACTGTGGAAGTCACTGTTATGGGAGCACTGTTGATGTCACTGTTATGTGGGCACTGTGGATATCACTGTTATGGGATCACTGTAGCTGTCCACTGTTAGGGGGACACTGTGGATGTAACTGTTATGGGGGCACTGTGGTTGTAACTGTTATGGGGTCACTGTGGCTGTCAATGTTAGGGGACACTGTGGCTATCTCTGTTATGGGGACATTGTGGCTGTTTTGGGGGCAATGTGGCTGTACATGTATGGGGGCTCTGTGGTGTCGCTGTTTTGGGGGCATCGGTGGCTGTCACTATGGGGGCATGTGGATGATCATGTTATGGGGACACTGTGGAATGTTCTGTTTTGGGGGCTCTGTTGATGTCACTGTTATGGGGACACTGTGGCTGTCACTGTTATGGGGGCTCTGTGGATGTCACTGTTATGGGGGCTTGTGTGGATATACTGTTCATGGGGACACTGTGAGTTATTCATCTGTTGTATGGGGTGCACTGTGGATGTCTCTGTTATGGCGCGGTTCACTGTCGCGCTGTCGATTGTTATGGGGGCCAAATGTGGTTGTCACTGTCTATGGGGACATGCGGCCTGTCACTGTATATGGTGGCTCTGCGGATCTCACTGTTATGGGGACACTGTGGATGTCACTGTTATGGGGGCACTGTGGTGTCACTGTTATGGGGCTCTAGTGGTATCATTGTTATGGGATGATGACATGTGGTTGTTCAGTGTTATGGGGGCACTGTGGCTGTCCATGTTATGGCGGGCATGTGGATATCACTGTTATGGGGCGCACTGTGGATATCAATTGTTATGGGGACACTGTGGCTGTCATGGTTATGGGGCACTGTGGCTGTCATGGTTATGGGAGACACAGTGGCTGTCGCTGTTTATGGGGACACTGTGGCTGTCCACTGTTATGGGGCACTGTGGATATCTACTGTTTTGGGGGCCATGTGGCTGTCACTGTTACTTTATTGGGGGCTCTGTGGATATCACTGTTATGGGGTAACTGTGGTTATCACTGTTATGGGGGCACTGTGGCTATGATGGCATGACAGACTGCAGTGATCATTGTAGTGCACCCATGGGAGCATTGAGATTGGCATTAGATGTGTTGTGATCACCATCCATTTATCTGACTGTCGGTGACAAATCTCGATCATCACAAGATCAAAGATGTGGATGGGACACCCTGATGCCGGATACATGTTGCTAAGCAACAGCGCAAACAGATTTGGCTTCATTTATCAAACCTGTCCCGTAGTAAGACTGTCTCAGAGCTCATAGCAACCAATCAGAGCTCATAGCAACCAATCAGAGCCCATAGCAACCAATCAGAGCTCACAGCAACCAATGAGAGCTCATAGCAACCAATCAGAGCTCACAGCAACCAATGAGAGCTCATAGCAACCAATCAGAGCTCACAGCAACCAATCAGAGCTAATAACAACCAATCAGAGTTCATAGCAACCAATGAGAGCTCATAGCAACCAATCAGATTCCATAGCAACCAATCAGAGCTCATAGGAAACAATCAGAGCTCTTAACAACCAATCAGAGCCCATAACAACCAATCAGAGCTCATAGCAACCAATCAGAGCTCATAGTAACCAATCAGAGCCCATAGCAACCATTCAGAGCTCATAGCAACCATTCAGAGCTCATAACAACCTGTCAGAGCTAATAGCAACCAATTAGAGCTCATAGCAACCAGTCAGAACTCATAGCAACTTATAGAATTGGTTGCTATGAGCAACAGTGACAAAGTCTTACTAACAGACAGGTTTGATAAATTAGTCCAAAGAGGTAAAACTGTCCTTGTTACCCATAGCAACCAATCAGAGCTCAAGGCAGCCAATCAGAGCTCATAACAACTAATCAGAGACCATAGTAACCAATCAGAACCCATAGCAACCAATCAGTGCTCACAGCAATCAATCAGAGCCCAGAACAACCAATTGGGGCTCATAGCAAAGAATCAGTGCTCACAGAAACCAATCAGAGCCCATAGTAGCCAATCAGGGCCCAAAACAACCAATCAGAGGTCATAGCTGAAATGAAAGCTGAGTTCTGATTGGTTGCTATGGGCTCTGATTGGTTGCTTTGGGCCCTGATTGGCTACTATGGACTCTGATTGGTTGCTATGGGCTCTGATTGGTTGCTTTGAGTTCTAATTGGTTGCTATGAGCTCAGATTGGTTGCTATGCGCTCTGATTGGTTGCTATGGGCTATGATTGGTCGCTATTGGGTCTGATTGGTCGCTATTGGCTCTGATTGGTTGCTATGGGCTCTGGTTGGTTGCTATGGACTCTGGTTGGTTGTTATGAGCTCTGATTGGTTGCTATGGGCTCTGATTGGTCACTATGGGCTCTGATTGGTTGCTCTGGGCTCTGGTCGGTTGCTATGAGCCTACAATTGCTTGCTATGGGCTCTGATTAGTTGCTATGAGTTCTGATTGGTTGCTATGGGCTCTGATTGGTTGCTATGGGGTCTGATTGGTTGCTATGAGCTCTGATTAGTCGCTATGGGCTCAGATTGGTCACTATGGGCTCTGATTGGTTGCTCTGGGCTCCGGTCGGTTGCTATGGACAACAAGGACAGTCTCATAATTAGACAGTTTTGATAAACGAGGCCCAATATGTTGGCGCTGTTGCCTAGCAACATCTCACCCGCACCAGGGTGACACATCCACATCTCCATGCTCTTGTGATGTTGCTATTGGCAACAAGGAAAGTTATCGTTCGACAGTTTTGATAAATAAGGCTCAGTCAGTTCCCCGTATCCCGGCAGGCGAGTCCCCTCCAGCCTCCGTAGGGTTAGTGTGAAGGATACTGGCGCGCGGCAGAGGGTCAGTGTTATATGCGGGGGAGCGACCTGAATTCCCCAGATTCCCTGACGTAGCGTCGGCTCCTGTCTGGGCCTATAATGGAGAACACACTTCAGCCTAAGTCCTGGAAATTAATATTACACTCCAGTTAATAAGCCGGGAGGCCTTGGAATAATGCGGCGCTTGTGTTCCCGGTCGCCATGGCGATTGGCGAGGAGTCGGGTGACTAATGCGCTGTCATTGACATTTTACATGACGCTGCGCTGCGATCACTTTATGAAGTCCCCGAAAAGATACAAGAAAAGCAGCCGCTCGTTATACGAGAAAAACTCAAGAAAGTCTATTTTCTTTCACAACTTTAATGCAGTGAGATTAAGGAGCAGCGCTGGACGGCGGCCGAGGGTGATGTCACCGCCCCCCCGTGTTTGTCCAGCTGCTGTGATGTCACAGGCAAAATAGTAATTACCCAACGTGTGAGAAGGGGGCACATATTAATGAGAGCGCCAGCTCCAGGTGCAGCTCAGATAATGCACAGGAAGGCGCACAGCGAGGCTTTTATATCCCCCCGTCAAATGTTCCGTAATCCAGGCCTCAGGATAGGTGCCATTATGTGGAGCCACAGTACTACTTCTCTAGTCCTGAATAGGTGGACACTGCACAGTACTACTTCTGTAGTCCTGAATAGGTGGACACTGCACAGTACTACTTCTCTAGTCCTCTGTAGGTGGACAAGGCACAGTAAGCTTCTCTAGTCCTGGATAGGTGGACACTGCACAGTACTACTTCTCTAGTCCTAGAGAGGTGAACACTGTACAGTACTACTTCTCTAGTCCTAGATGGGTGGACAGTGTACAGTACTATTTCTCTAGTCCTGGACAGGTGAACACTGTACAGTACTACTTCTCTAGTGCTGGATAGGTGAACACTGCACAGTACTACTTCTCTAGTCCTGGATAGGGGAACACTGCACAGTACCACTTATCTAGTCCTGGATAGGTGAGTACTGCACAATACTACTTCTCTAGTCCTGGATAGGTGAACACTGCACAGTACCACTTCTCTAGTCCTGGATAGGTGGACACTACACAGTACTACTTCTCTAGTCTTGGATAGGTGAACACTGAACAGTACTACTTCTCTAGTGCTGGATAGGTGAACACTGCACAGTACTACTTCTCTAGCCCTGGACAAGTGAACACTGCACAGTACTACTTCTCTAGTCCTGGATAGGTGAACACTGCACAGTACCACTTCTCTAGTCCTGGATAGGTGAGTACTGCACAATACTACTTCTCTAGTCCTGGATAGGTGAACACTGCACAGTACCACTTCTCTAGTCCTGGATAGGTGAGTACTGCACCATCCTACTTCTCTTGTCCTGGATAGGTGAACACTGCACAGTACCACTTCTCTAGTCCTGGATAGGTGAGTACTGCACAATACTACTTCTCTAGTCTTGGATAGGTGAGTATGGCACAATACTACTTCTCTAGTCCTGGATATGTGGACACTGCACAGTACTACTTCTCCTGTCCAGTACATAAATACAGTTGAAATCAGAAGTTTCTTTCCCCTCTATATAAAGCCCCATCTGCAGGTTTTTCTTTCCCCCTCTATAGAAAGCCCCATCTGCAGGTTTTTCTTTCCCCTCTATATAAAGCCCCATCTGCAGGTTTTTCTCACTGACGTGAAATCAAAAATAAACCTTCCCCGTTTTAGGGTCAATATGGAACCAAAATTATTTCTATTTGCCAAAATGCAGAATAATGAGAGAATTTTTTAAGGCATTTTTATTACTTCTGCAAAGTAAAGCAGTTTTCCATACACGGGGATTACTCCGCCTTTTACACAATTTGGGACCGCCCCATATGATTGAGTCAGTCTTTGGGAACTTTCTGATAGGTTTATTAAAGCAACATCGGGAGTTAATTAGAGCACAGCTGTGGATGTAAAAGCACACCAAAAACACACTGCTTCTGTGTGTAACATCATGGGAAAGTCTAAAAGAAATCACCCCAAGATATCAGGAAGAGAATTGTGGACTTGAACAAGCCCTGGATTCATCCTTGGGTGATTTCCAGATACCTGAAGGCGCCTCGTTCATACTGTACAAACAATTATACACAAGAAACAACAAGATGGAATGTCATCAAAAACCGCTCAGGAAGTACCATCATACCGCCAGGAAGGAGACGGGTTCTGTGTCCTCGGGAGGGAACGTGCATTGGTCCGACATGTGCATATCAACCCAAGAAAAAAGCAAAAGCCCCTTGTGAAGATGTTGGCGGAAGCTGGTAAGATTGTGTTATTATCCACAGTGAAACGAGAACTTTTATCAACATGGGCTGAAAGGCCGCTCTGCCAGGAAGAAGCCTTACTCCAAAAGAAACAAGAAAAAAACAGATTAATGTTTGCAAATGCACAGGAACAAAGAGTTACATTTCTGGAGATATGTCCTGTGGTCTGACGAAACTAAGATGGAACTGTTTGGCCATAATGACCATCGTTATGTGTGGAGGAAAAAGGAAGAAGTTTGGAAGCCTAAGGCTCTGTTCACATGACGGATTTGGATGCGGGTTTCAGCGCGGTTGCCACGGCTAAAACCTTGTCCAAATCGTGTCCCAAACGCCCCCAGTTCATTAACATGGTTTCCTATGGGAAACCGCGTTGCTATCGACACAGCGCAGTTTTGGCTGCGGCTTTGGTACCGCGGCCTTGCCGCGCGTGTGTGAGAAGTCTACTGTCAATTCTGACTGTGACTCTTCAGCGCGGCGGCCGCGCGGTGTTGCCGTGGGTTTGGCCGCGGCTTTCGGCATGGGTGGTGCGCGGTTGGGCCGTGATTATCGGCGTGGTTTTTGCCCTGCCTATTAATTAGTATGGGGGAAACATTGCCGCAAACCGCGCCCTAAACTGCGCCGCAAAATTGCGTCGGGAGACGCGAGTTTGGGGCGCGATTTGGACGAGGTTTTGGCCGCGGCAACCGCGCCGAAACCCACGGCCAAGTCCGCCGTGTGAACAGGGCCTAAGAACACCATCCCAACTGTGAAACACGGGGGTGGCAGCATCATGCTGTGGGGTTGTTTTCTTGCAGGAGGGACTGATACACTTCACAAAAAGATGGCATTATGAGGAAAGAGGATTATGTTGGGGAAAAATGAAGCAACATCTCAGATATCAGCCAGAGGGAAAAGCTTGGGGTGGAAATGGTTCTTCCAAATGGACAATGACCCGAAGCTACTGCCAAACTGGTTACAAAGTGGCTTAAGGAGAACCAAGTCAATGTTTTGGAGCGGCCATCACAAAGCCCTGATCTCAATCCTATGGAAAATGTATGGGCAAAGCTGAAAAGGTCGGAGCGAGCAAGGCGACCTCCAAACATGGCTCAGTTACAGCACTTCTGTCAGGAGGAAGGGGCCTAAATTCCTACCAACTATTGTGAGAAGCTTGTGGAAGGATCGTTTGACCCAAGTCCTACAGTTTAAGGGCAAAGCCACCAAATACTAATTAAATGGAGGAAACTTCTGACTTTGCAGAAAAATAAAAAATGCCTTAAAAATTCTCCCTCCATTTTTTCTGCATTTGGCAAATAGAAATAATTTTGGCTCCTAATTGACCTAAAACGGGGAAGGTTTATTCTGATTTCATGTCAGAGAGTGAGAAAAACCTGCAGATGGGGCTTTATATAGAGGGGATAGAAAAACCTGCAGATTGGGCTTTATATACTTTATAGAGTATCGAAACTTCTGGTATCAACTATAGACACTGCACAGTACTACTTTTCCGTTACTGTATTTATGGACACTGCACAATGCCATTTCTCTAATACTCTATATAGGGATACTGCACAGTACAACTTCTGGAGTCCTGTATCCAGGGACACGACATAGTACCACTTCTCCAGTACTGTATATAGGGAAACTGAACATCACCACCTCTCCAGTCCTGTATATGCGGACACTGCACAGTACTGTATATACTGTAAGTAAACGAAAACAATTAATTAAAAATGAAGCAGTCACATAATGTGGACAGCGCGTTTCACACTGTGCAGACTGGACCTAGGGAAGCTCACTTAGCGTGAAACGCATTGTGTTACTACTACGTTTTTAATAAATTGTTCTCGTTCATTCCAGCGCCTTATCCTCCTATTGTTAACTCTTTTATTATAAATGAGTGGATTTTAGTTTATTTGGGTGTTCTTGATTTCGCTTGCAATGAAGAAAAGATAGGCGGCTGAGGAGACTGATCTTTGAAGAGTTGTGCCTCCGTAATTGCACAATGAAAGCAAGTTTATTACGCATTCTATATGTGTGGACAGTGCACAGTACCACTTCTCCTTTCCTGAATATATGAACACGGTACAGTACCATTTCTCTAGTCCTCTATTTGTGGACACTGCAAAGTAACACTTCTCAAGTTCTGTATGTATGGTCACAGAACAATACCACTTCTCTAGCTCCGTATATGTGGACACTGCACAGTAACACTTCTCTAGTCCTCTATTTGTGGACACTGCACGGTAACACTTCTCTAGTTCTGTATATGTGGACACTGCACGGTAACACTTCTCTAGTTCTGTATGTATGGTCACAGAACAATACCACTTCTCTAGTTCTGTATATGTGGACACTGCACAGTAACACTTCTCTAGTTCTGTATATGTGGACACTGCACAGTAACACTTCTCTAGTTCAGTATGTATGGTCACAGAACAATACAACTTCTCTAGTTCTGTATATGTGGATCTAGCATAGCACTTCTTTTACTGTCCTGTATACATGGACACTGCACAGTACCACTTCTCCTCTCCTGAATATATGAACACTGCACAGTACCACTTCTTCTGTCCTGCATTCAGGTATCTGCTCTCATTCTTTATAGGTGGACACTGCACAGTACCATTTTTCTAGTCCTGCACAGAACCACTTCTCTACTGTAGGCCTGTATTACTGACTCTGCACTGCACCACTTTTCTAGTCCTTTATATAGTGACACTGCACAGTACCATTTCTTTGGTCCTGTATATATGGAAACCGCATGGTACCATTTCTCTAGTCCTGTATTTCTAATCCTGCACTGCATCACTTTTCTAGTCCTGTATATAGGGACACTGCATAGTACCACTTCTCCGTTCCTGAATATATGAACACGGCACAGTACCACTTCTCTAGTTCTGTATATGAGGACCCAGCATAGTACTACTACTCCTGTGCTGTAAATATAGACACTGCACAGTACCACTTCTCCTGCGCTCTGTGCTGGTGGTGAACTTAATGGGATTTTACTCTCAGCCTCCCTGGATCAGTGGATCCCGGATCGGTCGATTACCTGTGATTATCACTATGTATCTGTATGATGCAGCCATCTCCCAGCATCCTCTGCTGCAGGTTACCCAGCGCCCAGCGGTGGCTGCGCTCATTAACCTAATTGCAGTTTAATTTCCCTTCTTACTTCTGGTGGAAATTACCTTATAAAGATACGTACAGACTCCAGCCTGAAGGGAGCAGCCAAGGTATGTAATCTCCAGGGACCGGGACATATAATCCACTAGACACCAGGGACCGGGACATATAATCCACTAGACACCAGGGACCGGGACATATAATCCACTAGACACCAGGGACCGGGACATATAATCCACTAGACACCAGGGACCGGGACATATAATCCACTAGACACCAGGGACGGGACAATAAACCACTAGACACCAGGGACCGGACAATAAACCACTAGACACCAGGGACCGGACAATAAACCACTAGACACCAGGGACCGGACAATAAACCACTAGACACCAGGGACCGGACAATAAACCACTAGACACCAGGGACCGGACAATAAACCACTAGACACCAGGGACCGGACAATAAACCACTAGACACCAGGGACCGGGACATATAATCCACTAGACACCAGGGACCGGGACACAATAAACCACTAGACACCCGGGACCGGGACATATAATCCACTAGACACCAGGGATCGGGACATAAAATCCAAATAGACAAACCAGGGACCGGACTATAAACCACTAGACACCAGGGACCGGACAATAAACCACTAGACACCAGGGACGGACAATAAACCACTAGACACCAGGGACCGGACAATAAACCACTAGACACCAGGGACCGGACAATAAACCACTAGACACCAGGGACCGGACAATAAACCACTAGACACCAGGGACCGGACAATAAACCACTAGACACCAGGGACCGGGACAATAATCCACTAGAGACCAGGGACCGGACAATAACCCACTAGACACCCGGGAAACGGGGCAAAATAATCCACTAGACACCGGGGACCGGGACATAAAATCCACTAGACACCGGGGACCGGGAATTAAAATCCCCTAAAACCGGGGATCGGGGCATAAAATCCCTGACACCAGGGGAAGGGACATATATTTTCCCCTAACACCGGGGCCGGGAAAAATAATCCACTAACACCAGAGACCGGGACAAAAATCCACTAAAAAACCGGGGCCGGAATTAAAAAACCCCACTAGACGCCAGGGCCCGGGACATAAATCCACAGAGCCGGGACCGGGGCTAAAAATCCACTGACCCAGGCCCGGGACAATAAACCACTAGACCCCAGGGACCGGACTATAATCCACTAGACCCCCGGGCTGGGACTATAATCCCCTAGACGCCGGGGATGGGAAAAAAAATCCCCCTAGACACCGGGGTCGGGCTTTTAAAGCAGTTAAAACAACATACCACAGGGTGGTTTAATTCACAGCTCCAGACGGTTCACACGGGTGGGTTTAGATTCCAGCTCAGCAGACAGTATCACAAGGGTAGGATTAGATACCAGCTCAGCAGACAGTATCACACGGTGGGATTAATACCACTCAGCAAAAAATTCACACGGTAGGATTAATACACAGCTCATGGACGTACACACGGGATAGGTTTTGATACACGCTCAGCAGACATATCACACGGAAGGGTTTAGTACACGGGCTGAAGAAAATACACATAATAGGATTAGTTACACAGCTCGCAACATATCAACATAAAGGATTAATACACAGCTCAGCAATTTCACACATGATGGGACTAATACACAGCTCAGCGACAGTATCACACGGAAAGGATTAGAACACCGCCAGCAACAATATCACACGGGATAGGATTAAAAACATCTCAGCAGAAAATTTTATCACACAGATTGATTAATACAAGCCAGCAACAGTATCAAAGATAGGGAAGATACACACTCGCAACGTATCACACATGAAGGTTAGATACACAGCTCACAGACTGTATCCGGGATGGGATTAGATACACGTCGAAACAGTATCACACAGGATAGGATTGATACACAGTCAGCAGACAGATCAAAAAATTTGGATTAGTACACAGCTCAGCAGACATATCACACAGGAAGGATTAATACACTCTCAGAAGGCGCATCACACGGGATAGGTTTTGTACACCGCTCACAGACAGTATCACACATGATGGATTAGATCCCACAGCCGCAACGAAATAAAACGGGATGGATGATACACAGCTCATGGACGTTCACCAGGTGGATAATACACAGCTCAGCGACAGTTATACAGGATGGGTTAGATACACCTCAGGGGACGGTATACACGGATAGGATTGATGAAAGCCAGCAGACAGTATCAAAAGGGATGGTTAGATACACAGTCACAGTGGTATCACACGGGATAGGTTGATACAAGCTCAGCAGACAGATCACACAGGATAGGATTAGATACACAGCTCAGCAGACAGTATCACACAGGATAGGATTAGATACACAGCTCAGCAGACAGTATCACACAGGATAGGATTAGATACACAGCTCAGCAGACAGTATCACACATGTTTGGCTTAGATACACTGGCTCTGCAGACAATATCACACACATTATAGGATTAGACACTGCAGCTCAACAGACAGTATCACACAGGATTGGATTAGATACACGGCTCAGAAGACGGTATCACACAGGATAGGATTAGATACACAGCTCAGCAGACAGTATCACACATGTTTGGCTTAGATACCCAGCTCATCAGCACAGCACTACCACCCAGGCAGCGGCTCCCGTCTCCATCCTCCTGTGTATACATCTATGTGACATGTATTCTGTGTATTACATAATGCGTCTCGCTGTTGATTATAGTGGCCGGTTATTATAACCCGTCCTCGCTCTCCGCCTCCGGCTTCTGGCTGGGGCACAGATTATAATAGTGCGGGAGACACATTGGAATATGATGTGCGGCTCCAGAACTGAACATTTTCTCCTTTTATGGGTCTCTCCGTGCCTCTCGCTGTCATGAATATCAGGCGCGCCTCTGGCGGAGCTGGAGCATGCACACTGTCTTGTCGAATAGTTATATCTGTCTCTGGGAAAGCTGGGTGACTACCAATGTGCCTGCCAGCTCCCGTATGTGTAATCCAGCTTTCCCTGACTCCCAGATGTACACAGTAATACAAGTGACATAGTTATAAAATAGAAAAAAGAAAAAAAAAAAGAAAAAAGAGGGGGCGCACAATCGTGAAGTATGTAGATATTGCTAGATACCAGCTACAGAAGGTATTAGGTGTGCTCACCTTTTTATGTTGTACGTTTAAAATAGATGCGCAACTCTCATATGGGTTCAGTAGGCTCTCATCCGAGCTCAGAACACGGCAGCCAGCAGTCACTCGATTCACATACGCCAACGAAGTAGCGATGGAAATAGAAGAAAGCCAAATTTGTAAAAAGAACCGCGGCGCTCGTGCACGGAAAACAGAGAACAAATCCAGAGCTAATTGGAAATGTTACATTTATTTCTAAAAAGGCAAAGGACTATTAAACCTTCGCATCATTAAAAACATAAAGCTATTAAAACCTGACGCGTTTCGCGCTGAAAACCAGCGCTTCTTCAGAGGTATAATGCACAATACAACACCGAGCATTTAAAGCAACTCCTAAATTACAATTGGATGAGAACATCGTCAATCACGAACAATGTGGCGTCAACTCTTCCGGTGAAGAGGATAATCCTCGGTTGGGTAAAGACAATGTCGTTCAAAGTCATCTCGAGCCTTCCCTTCCGCAGAGTAAATGAATCGTCTGTTGGATCAAAAGCGACGAACACCTCAATCTCCTAACGCCGGACTTGTAAAGCCTTCGTCCAATCGATATAGTGTATCTCTAACATCTTAAAAATACATGTTATATGGACCCTGGGGAGGGAAGGTCAATAATTAGCTTACATTTTATCTGAAGAAGCGCCGGGATGGTGCGAAACGCTTTATAAGGGGAGTGTTTTAATATATGGAAAGGGAACTCTCTTTCATTTTTAATGGATAAAAAAACTTATTTAAAACCATATCCTCGCTAATCCAAGGGTTTTTTTTTTCCCTTTCCTGGAATTACCCGGCCGGGTCCAAAATTTTTTCGTCCTCATCCTTGCTGTTCGTTCCCGGCTGCCTGTTTGCGGCTCCGGAGAGAGTGACCTACGGCTGCTATTCCGAGGCTCGGATAGAGCCACCCTTGCCCATAGGGCAAGCCGGGCAGTGGCCGCAATGGTCGCATCAGCGACCGGACCCCTGTGGCAGGGGGCCGACAGGCCCCCATCGCCAGACGGCTGCACCGACCAAGCCATGCAGCCATCACGGCCGCCGCCTTGTCCCCGCGCGGTGCACGCAGCACCGAGGCTAAACATCGGGATCTTCTGATCCTGTCTGTTCAGCTCCCAGGAGGCCGCGGGCAGGTGCGCGATGTGATGACGTCATCGCGCGCCCGCTCCGCGTCCCGCACACTGCTGTCGGCGGCCGCTCCGGAGAGGAAGATAGAAGAGGAAGCAGAGACTTCAGGTTTTATTTATTTATTTTTTTAAAACTACCAGCCCTGGCTACCTATATACCAGCCCCTGTCTAGCTATATACCAGCCCCTGTCTACCTATAAAACCATGTCCCTTCTTAGCTAAAATACCAAGCCCTGTCTAGCTAATAACCAACCCCTGTCTACTATAATACCAGTCCCTGTCTGCCTTTTAACCAGCCCCTGTCTAGCTATATATCAGCCCCCTTTGTCTAGCTATATACCAGTCCCTGTCTAGCTATATACCAGCCCCTTTCTAGCTATTTTACCAGCCCCTTGTCTACCTATATACCACCCTGTCTAGCAAATATACCATCCCCTGTCTACCTATATACCACCCCTGTCAAGCAAATATACCACCCCTGTCTGCCTATAACCAGTCCCTGTCTAGCTTTTATCCCCACCCCCTTTTGTCTAGCTATTTATCCAGCCCCTGTCTGCCTATATACCACCCCTCTCTAGCTATATACCCAGCCCCTTTTCTAGCTATATACCATCCCCTGTCTACCTATATACCAGCCCCTGTCTAGCTATAATACCCACGCCCCAGTCTGCCTATATACCAGCCCTGTCTACCTATATTCCCAAAGTCCCTGTCTAGTTTATTTTACCAGCCCCTGTCTCCCTATATACCAGCCCCTGTCTAGCTATATACCAGCCCCTGTTCTAGCTTATATACCAGTCCCTGTCTAGCTATATACCACCCCTGTCTGCCTATATACCAGCCCCTTCTAGCTTCCCTATATACCAGTCCTGCCTAGCTATATACCCAGCCCCTGTTCTAGCTATATAACCAGTCCGTCTAGTATCTTTATAAACCAGTCCCTGCCCTACTATAATACCAGCCCCTGTCTCCCTATATACCAGCCCCTGCTGCCCTATATAACCAGCCCCTGTCTAGCTATATACCAGTCCCTGTCTAGCTAATTACCAGCCCCTGTCTAATCTATATACCAGCCCTCCCCTGCCTGCCTATTACCATCCCTGTCCTAGCTATATACCAGCCCCTGTCAAAAGCTATATACCAGCCCCTGTCTGCCTAATATACCAGTACCCTTCTAGCTATATACCAGCCCCTGTCAAGCTAAAATACCCCCAGCCCCAGTCTGCCTAAATACCAGCCCCTGTCTAGCTAAAATACCAGCCCCTGTCTGCCTATAAACTGCCCTGTCTAGCTATATACGCCCTGTCTAGCTAAAATTTTACCCAGCCCTGTCTAGTATATTCCAGGCCACTGTCTGCCATATATACTCCCCCTTGTCTAGCTATATCTGCCCCTGTCTAGCTTTTAACTTTTTATGCCCTTGGGTTCTTATATATAATACCAAGCCCCTGTACTAGCTATTACCAGCCCCTTCTGCCTATATACCAGCCCTGTCTGCCAAATATCCCGCCCCTGTCTCCCCTATATACGCCCCATCTACCTAAAATACCAGTCCCTGTCTGCTAAATACCAGCCCTCAAAGGTCTAGCTAAATACCAGCCCCTGTCTGCCTATATACCACCCCTTCTAGCTATAATACCAGCCCCTGTCTGCCTATATACCAGCCCCTGCCTAGCTATATACCAGCCCTGTCTGCCCTAATTCCGCCCCTGTCAAGCTTAATACCAGCCTCTGTCTGTCTATATACCACCCCTGTCTAGCTATAACCAGCCCCTGTCTAGCATATACTCAGCCCCTGTCTGCTAATACCAGCCCCCTGTCTATATATATAACCAGCCCCTGTCTAGCTATATCCCACCCAACCCCCTGTCTGCCTATATACCAAAGCCCCTGCCCTAGCTATATACCAGCCCTGTCTAAGCTATATTCCACCCACTTCGCCTATATACTGCCCTGTCTAGCTATATACTGCCCTGTCTAGCTATATACCAGCCCTGTTTCCCTATTACCAGCCCTGTCTGCCTATATACTGCCCGCCCTGCCTAATACTGCCCATCTACCTATATACCAGCCCCTGTCTAACTATAAAACCAGCCCTGTCTAGCTATAAACCAAGCCCTGCCCTGCCTAATATCCAGCCCCTTCTAGCTAAATACCAGTCCCCTGTCTAGCTATATACCAGCCCCTTCTTCCTATATACCAGCCCCTGTCTACTATATACCACCCCGGCTACCTATATCCAGCCCCTGTCTAGCTATAACCAGCCCCTGTCTACCTATATACCCGCCCCTTTCTAGCTAAAAATACCAACCCCTGTCTGCCTATAATACCACCCCTTTCTAGCTATATACCAGCACCTGTCTAGCTTATTATACCAGCCCCTGTCTGGCTAAAATACCACCCCTGTCTAGCTATAAAACCACCCCTGTCTGCCTATATACCACCCCTGTCTAGATATATACCAGCCCCGGGTCTAGCTATATACCACCCCTGTCTGCCTAAATACCACCCTTTAGCTATATACCCAGCCCTGCCCTAGCTATATTCCAGCCACTGTCTGCCTAAAATACTGCCCGTCTAGCTATAAAACGCCCTGTCCTAGCTGTATACTGCCCTTCTAGCTTATAAACCACCCCGTCTAGCTATATACCACCCCTGTCTGCCTATATACCAGCCCCTGTCTGCCTAAATACAGGCCCCGTCTTGCCTAAAATACTGCCCCATCTACCTATATACCAGCCCCTGTCTGCCTATATACTGCCCTGTCTAGCTATATACTGCCCTGTCTAGCTATATACCAGCCCTGTCTGCCTATATACCAGCCCCGTCTGCCTTTATACGCCCCGTCTGCCAAATCTAACTGGCCCCGTCTACCTAAAGACCAGCCCTGTCTGCCTACATACTGCCCTGTCTACTTACATACTGCCCTGTCTGCCTATATACCTGCCCTGTCTGCCTATATACCTGCCCCGTCTGCCTATTTACAAGCCTTGTCTGCCTATATAACTGCCCTGTCTGCCTCTATACCTGAACTGTCTGCCTATTTACGAGCCCTGTCTACCTATTTACCAGCCTCTGTCTAGCTATATACCAACCCCGTCTGCCTATTTTACCAGCCCTAGCCTACCTAAACTATAGTGGCCCTGTCTATATACTAGCCCTGCCTGGCTACATACTGGCCCCTGCCTGCTTACATACTGGCCTCCCTGTCTACATACTGGCCCTAGCTGGCTAATTACTGCCCCTGGCCCTACCTGGCTAATTACTGGCCCTACATGGCTAATTACGGGCCCTACCTGACTGATTACTGGGGGCAGCCCTACTTACCTGGCTGATTACTGGGGACAGTCCCAGCTACCTGGCTAGTTTCTGGGGGCAGCCCCAGCTACCTGGCTATTACTGGGGCAGCCCCAACTACCTGGCTTAGTTACTGGGGGCAACCCAAACTACCCGGCTATTTACTGGGGGCAGCCCCACTACCTGGCTAGTTACTGGGGGCAAACCCCAGCTACCTGGGTGATTACTGGGGGCAGTCCCAGCTACCGGCTAGCCTCTAGTTACTGGGGCAGTCCGCACAAACCCGACTAGTTACTGGGGCAGCCCCAGCTACCTGGCTAGTTACTGGGGCAGCCCCAGCTACCGGCTAGTTTACTGGGGCAGCCCTTGCTATCTGGTTTTGTTTTCAGGGGTAGCCCATTTTACATACCTAAAAGGGGGTCTACTATTTACATGCCACTTATTGACATTTTTTAATTCCTAATTTTTTCGGGTCTACCATAAAACTGTTTGGGGGAATTTATAGGAAAGTGCGGTAAGAGAGAGGAGTCTAAGATGTATTTGTGGTAAATTCTACAGGGACGAGTAGTGACCGGGAGAAGAAACATTGCATGCTGTACCGGACAAGAAAGAAATGGAAGGGAACGACTCATCAGGGAGACATCATGGAGGTTTGGGCCAGAAGGGGAAGAAAAGGAAAAAGAGAAACAACTCCCATCAGAGAAGACGCTCCCTGTGAGTCTCTGCTTATTTACTTCTGTGTTTTAATCAGTGCCTGTTATTCATCTGATGGTAGACCTGACTAAATGGGATGTGATTGGTGGGTTGTAGGTTATGTTGGTGCTTTATTTGTAGGTTCAGTGTGGGCTTTTGTCCCGGATTGTAAAGCAAGTGCACACCTGACTCTGTGAAAGAGGGTTTCTCTGCACCACTTTTTCCTTTCTTGCTTGTGTGTAGGACTCTTCTACATGGAGCGGTTTTTGGTGCATTTGTTATGCGTTTTTTTTTGCAGAAATGTACAGCATTAACTGCTCTGCCTTTCTGCACAAAAACGCACCAAAAACACATAAAAATGCACCAAAAACACATAAAAAATGCATCAAAAACTTTCTATGTGAAAGCAGCTTTATAGTGCAGTTTATTTTAGAAAGTGGCGAGGTGCGAGAACAAGGGGAATTTTTTATGTGGATATTGTATGTGGGCTGCTGGGGGCTCTGTGCCAGGGCTGATTTTTATTCCCAGTCCGGCCCTGCCCGTACGAGTGTTGTGCCTCTATAATAATACGCACAACAGCTCGAGGTGAGCACCTTTTCTATTTGTTGTGTTGTTTTACTTCAGACGTACTTTCACCATAGAGCGCCACCTCTGTGTTTTTCTTTCTATTTTCCTATAGTAATATAATTCATATACATAGTTATACAGATGATATACATAGTAATATAAGTGATACACATAGTAATACAGATGATATACATAGTAATATAAGTGATACACATAGTAATACAGATGATATACGTAGTAATATAAGTGATACACATAGTAATACAGATGATATACATAGTAATATAAGTGATACACATAGTAATACAGATGATATACATAGTAATATAATTCATATACCTAGTTATACAATGTTGCAGAGATTTCATTAGTTCCCTATGATGAAGCCTCCGTGATGTGGATTGTGTGACCCCTACAGATTTTGTTTGCCTTTCCCTGTAATCCTGGCATTGTGTTGCTGACAGCCGGAGCCCAGACCCCTTTACCTGCCTGTGAATGTATTACCCTCAGGACTTTAAGAGCACAACTGAGCTCCATGAGCTACAAGTACCTAAGTCAATAAACTTATCTGTCATAACTACTGCAACCAATACCACTATCCTGCACAGCGTCCATAATCCAAAAAGTATGTGATAGATGCTTAAAGGAGTATCTGTTCTGATTTTGGTTTAATGAGATAGAGGAGATTTTATCACCGGCAACATGTTGTGCAGATGTTTCCCTAGGTTACCGACCACCTCTCTCTGCTGTTTTGCTCCAGCTGCCCTGTCCCACCATGGTGAAGTCACTTCCTACTGAGTGTTGTTTATCAATGTTACCGACAAACTTTAACCCTTAAGAGCTCTGTAACCTTGAGCACTACAGTTTATAAACCTCCTGCACTCATGTCCCTGTAATAGGATCAGCCAGGAATAGTGAGCTGATGTGCCAATCACTGCTGTAAAACCTCCCACAGCTTGAAGAGAACATTGTGAGTCTGAAGCTGCAGAACCACCAACAGCCTAAGCAGGACGTGGGAACCTGAAGCTGTAGAACTGTTTACAGTCTGAAGAGGAAGTGGGAGCCTGAAGCTGTAGAAGCGCCCACAGACTGACCAGGAAGTGAGAGGCTGAAGCTGTAGAACCGCCCACAGCCTGAACGCGAAATGTGAACCTGGAGCTGTAGAACCTCCTACAGCATGAACAGGAGGTGGAAGGCTGAAGCTGTAGAACCGCCTCAGCCTGAACAGGAAGTCAGAGCCTGAAGCTGTAGAACCGTCCATAACCTGACCAGGAAGTCAGAGCCTGAAGCTGTAGAACCACCCACAGCCTGAACAGGAAGTCAGAGCCCGAAGCTGTAGAACCGCCCACAGCCTGAACAGGAAGTCAGAGCCTGAAGCTGTTGAACCACCCACAGCCTGAATGGGAATCAAGCCTGAATCTGTAGAACCACCCACAGCCTGA
This sequence comes from Phyllomedusa bahiana, assembly GCA_025379985.1. Lineage (NCBI taxonomy): Eukaryota > Metazoa > Chordata > Amphibia > Anura > Hylidae > Phyllomedusa > Phyllomedusa bahiana. The sequence continues at coordinate 30,432 of JAODAL010026341.1, read as the reverse complement.
ACAGGAAGTCAGAGCCCGACGCTGTAGAACCGCCCATAACCTGAACAGGAAGTTAGAGCCTGAAGCTGGCTGTGGCTCTGTGAAACAGCATGATGAAACATCTTCTTTAATGCAGTGTTCATATACTACCACCACACTAGGTAATAGTACTATATTGTGCCTAAATAATACTTGTATTCACTGCCCATACAGCAGTGGTTCATAGTACCCAAATAAAGACTCTTACTCTCCCGTCCACCAAATAATGCTAACCTACTGTGCTGAAACAATACTACTATACCACACAAAAGAGCTAAGCATAGCCTAAATAGTGCCTTCATATAGTGCCCAAACAGCAACTGTATATAGTGTCCAAATAACATGACCTTATAGTGTTAAAATGCCATCCCCACATAGTCTCCTAAATAACACTAACATACTGTCTCGAAACAATACTGCTATACTTATATAGTACCTTCATACAGGCCCCCAACAGCTTGTTTTTGCAGGCCCAAAAAATCCCCTTAAAGTGCTGAAAAAAACCACTATATATCCCCCAAGTAAAAACAAACAATTTTACTAAACAAAAAAACCCAAAAACATAAAAGAACTAGACAGAGAATAAAATAATACTGTCATATACTGGCCAAATAGCAATGGTACTGTATATAGTGCCCAAATAACACGACATTACAGTGTTAAGAATAAAAACCCTTACTGTACAGTCCCATAAATAACACTAACATACTATACTGAAACAATACCACAATACTACACGAAAGAACTAGACAAGGTGTAAACAGTGCCTTCATGTAGTGCCCAAATAGTGTGACCTTACAATGTTAAAATAACCTTCCTTAGTTATCCCACAAATAATACTAACATGATATGCTAAAACAATACTACAATACTATACAACAAAAACTAGACAGAGCCTAAATAATACTTTTACATGGTGTCTAAAAAGCAATGTTATCTAGTACCCAAACAAGACACTGCAAGACAGCCGAAAATTGGCGGGAAACCCATCGAAAATCCGGGGGGCCCCGAGGTAACCAAGGAAGGGGGGACCCTGGTCTGGGGGAAAAGAACATTTCTCAAATTTTTGCGTAGAGGTGGTTGGCCCGTCCGCTCCAAACCGGGCGGCCCCCCAAGGGGGGAGGGTTTCCCACTCGGCAAGAAAAACCCCAGAAGCGTCAAAGGTAGACCCACACACGTGAAAAGGAGTTTTCCCGGGGAAGATATCGTTCACAAAATTTTTGGAAAAAATGTGGGGCCCTTTTCACGGGACCGAAGGGCATGAGGGAGATATTCAAAGGTCCATCCCGTGTTTTTTAAAAGCAGTTTTCCCCATTTTCATCCCCCCTCAAATTAAAGGATGAGGTTGTGGGCCCCCTTCGCAGGTCAAACTGGGGGAAAATTTTTCTCCCCCGAAGCCGGTCAAACGGGTTCCCGTGTTTTCACCCGGCAAGGGGTTAGCGGTTTTTTCACTGGGGGGGATTTTTTTAAAGGGCCCCCCGATAGCGATAAAACGGCCGAAAAAGACCCAAATTTTCATCTGCATGAAAAAAAAATCCTCCCCCCGCAGGGGAGGAAGTTTTGGTTTATAAAAGCCCTTCTCCCAAGGTTGTCCCGAATGTAAGGTTGACAGGGGCCCGGGGGGTCCCCCGGTTTACCGACAGTGGGAAAACCCTGCCCCTGGGAGGTTTGGCTCCCGGCAGTAAAATTTTTTGGACTTCATAGGGGCGTTGGGGGGGAAGGATCTCGGCCTGCTTCCCGAGAAGACGTCCGAAAATTTCCCGGTAATTTTTTTTAGGAAAAACCTGGCAGGGGCCGGAGGACGGGTTGGGAAGGAGGGGGGGAGGCCCCGGGGCGAGGTGCCACCGGGAAAAGGGTTTCCCCACAGTCAGGCCCCCGGGCGCAGGGCCCTTTCGCCTTTTCACCCAATTAAAGGGCGTGGGGGCATGGCGCTGCACCCCGGGGACCCCCATCGGGATCGAAAGAGGAAGACCGGAAACAGTACTTAGAGGGGGGATCTTCCCCCTTATGCAGGGCCCCCCAACGTGGAGGGCCCACCGGTTTGGGGGGCCTGTCCCGGGATGGCATCCCCCAAGCAGCTCCCCGTGCGGAGGGTTTTATCACCAATGGCTTCTCCAACTAACCACAGGAAGCGGAAACCCGGGATAAAAGGGCGGCGGGGGATAAAGTTCCCGGCAAAAAACAGGAGTCCAGGAAAACGCAGGAGTTTGGATACAAGCCCCGAGTCAGTCCTGATCTCCACCGGCAAAATTTCCAGCGGGGGGGAGGAAGAGTTCCCCCACCTGGGGATGCCTTCCCCAACTTAGCCTGGGTGGGGGGTTTTTCCCCGGACGTTGGGGGCGGGCGGACAGTTTCCCCCCCGAAAATGATCCGGACTGGCCAGTACGACAGGGGGGCTTCTGGGGCCCCCGACGGGAAAATTTTCCTGCTCGGGAAATGTGGGCCTTGATCCCCCTGCATGGGTTTCCCTTTCCTCAGAGGGGTTTGGGAAAGGGCGGGCAGAGGAGGTCTCTGGAACCCCGGAAAGCCAGGCGGGGCCAGACGGGGGGTCGCCCCCAGGCCCCGGGATCTTGGGGGAGCTTTTCTTGCCTCTCGGTAAAGGGCCACGTCAATGCGATTTTCCCCAGGGGGATTAATTCGCTTAAAGGTTGGCAAATCTCTTTGGGGCCCAAGGCGTCCTTAAATACTGCTTGGAAAGGCCTTTCTTAAAGGGGGCGCGCAGGGGGGCATCATTCCCGGGGAAAACTTCTGAGGGCCAGGGTGCGAAACTGTCTGGGTCCCTTCCCCCCGACTGAAGTTTCACCCACCCTGGGGGGTAGGTTAAAAGGTCCCCGTCCCCGGGAAAAAAGGAAGAGGTCGGGCGGGTCCTCGAAGACACGGGGCGGAATTCACGAGGAAGGCTGCAGATCCGCAGTCACAGGACCCGCCCCCGGGCCCCCAATAGGGGGTGTCCCCAAAGGCCACCCCCTTCCCGGACAACAGCCTGACCAAAAACCCGGCCCCTTTTTGGAACGTTTCGGGGACGGGAAATTTGGTTCCCCCAAAAAACTCAATGTGTTTTTCACTGGGATTTGACAAACCCCCCCAAAAAAAAAACCCCCCCCCCCCTTGGAATCACCGGGGGGGAAAAAATTTGGCAGGAAAGCGAAAAAGGGAGCTTGGGTCCCAACGGAAGCCAGTGGAATCGCCGGGAGGGGGGAGCGGCCCCCAGGAGGAGGGGGGGGGGGGGGGGGAAGGGGTTTGCTGCTGGGCGGGGGACGAGCTGCTGCACCCCATGGGGTCAACTGATCCGCTGTTGCCCCTGTGGGCCAGTTTGCTGAGACTGTCGGGTACCGCGAGAGGGGTCCGCCACACGGGGGGCACCCGGGGGTTACCTTGGGGGGTCCATGGCCGGATTTTAGGGTTTACGGTTTGGGACGTGGAAGGGGGATCCACGGGACCCCCGCAAGCGATGGTTTTAACCCAAAAGCCCAGGGAAGGGAATCAAAGTAGGCCCCGGGTTTTTTCCACCGGGGCCCCCGAAAAAGCGGGATGGACTTGCTGCGGCGGGAGTCTATGGGGCCCCTTCCCCCCTTGACGTGACTTGCTTGGGGTGGCTGCCGAAGTATACGTGGTCCCAAAACCCGGGGCCCCAGGCTCTTAGTCGGGGTCAGGCAGAAGGTCAGGGCGGGGCAGTAGGGTTTCGGGGGCGTGGACAGGCGGGGCGGTCAGGGCGGCGGCAGAGATTCGGTCAAGAGAGGGAAAGGGCAAAGGATAGGGTTTTACAGGGTTTAGAAAGCGGAGACAAGGGGGAACCCGTTTTCCCAACGATAGGAAGGGACAAAAGACCCCGGGGGGACGGGCGGAAAGCGCCCAGGTGAAATAGGGGGAAAGTCCCCGGCAATTCCCCAATTTTCCCGGGCCACTGCCCCTTTTAAAAAACTCTCCAGGGGCCGGCGGCGGCCTTTTTGATCACGGGGGGATGTGCGCCCGGACAGGGCAGGAGACTGCGGGGCCCCCCACAGGAGCGCGGCCGGGAAAGTACTGAGGGCCCCGGGGAGGGCGAGGGGCGCCCGCCCCCAAACATCGGGGGCAGCGGGGGCCTGCCCCCCAGGGGGGGGGGCAAAGGCTGCGCCGGCCCCCGCAGGAGGGTGCAGGCGCCGGTCGCAACAATGTGACATTGAAAAAGCAAAAGCCTTTAAAATGTGCGGGGCCCTCCCCTCTGGGACCGGTTTACCTTATCGGAAACAAGCCACTTTTTAAACGGAGGGGTGGGTCACTGGCCCAGGACTACCCCCATTGAAAATTATGGAAGTTCTGAGTCCGGCTGAGCACACCACTTGGCTATATTTTGCGGGCCCCAAATTTACTTTCAAGGGAAAAAGCCCCCTTAAAAACAAAAGAGGATTTAGGGCTTGTTCTTGAAAAAAAGGGGCCCCCATATTTTTTTAAGGCTTTTGTTTTGGTCTTTTCTAGCCATCCCCCATAAATTTTTTTTTTAAAAACCAGAGAATGTGCTCTCAAGTGTAGCCATGAAGTCCAAGTGCATAAAAAAGCCTACAAAGATGAGGTCCATCGCAAGCCCAAAAAGAGAAGGGGCCCTTGCTAAACCCTTTTTTCCCCGGCCCGAGACTAAGGGGACCTGGAAGTTTACTGGAATTGATGGTCTTTCTTCACTGGAGCTTAGGAACACCCAATACTTGCTTCTTCAAAAACCCCGGTTGTTGGGGCCCGGGGTTTTTAAACCAAAGGGGAGGTTGAAATTTGGGAGCCTTTCTAAAAAGGGACCCGGGGGTTGCAGAAGGGAAAGGAACCATAGGGCCAAACATTCACTCGCCTATTTACCTCATAAGGGACCTCATAAGGGCACCGCACCCTGAGAAGTCATTATGGCAATCTCTGTGGGCTCCCACGGCCAATGACTTTGGGCACCCAGGGCCCACCCCCTTCCCTTGGGGGCACTTCACCATAGGTTTTAAAAAACTAGTAAGACCGAGGGGGTGTTTCCTGAGGTTTTTTAACCACCAAATGGGTACTGGGCCAACCCACGTACACCAGTTGTCTTCCTTCAGTGAGCATTTAGGTACCCCACCATTACAGCTTTCCCGGGGCCTTTGACCCAAAATAAGCGTTATTTACACTTGATTTTAAGGCAAAAGGCCCCAAAAAAGGAGATAACCCTTTCCCCCCTTATTTCCCCCCCAAACCCTCTAAGCTATTGGGCTCCTCAAGGGTATGGAATGCGTGGAATCCCTTAATCACAGCTCAGAAAGGGAGCCCTATTTTGCTCCGGGTTTCACCTTAGTGTCCCCCAAAGGGGAAGCCATAAGTTGGGCTGGTTCTCCCCAAAAAGGAGGAGTTGGATTTTCAAGGCTGTGATGAAACTGATGATCTCCCATAAACCTTCTGAAAAACACTGCACCAGGGCCCTTTTTTCTCCAAAAAAGTTTTAGAAAGGGAACCCTGCCCTTTTTCCGGGTTACCCCACCTAGGTGTCCCCCAAGGAGCCGAAAAATTTGGTTGATTTCCTTATAAAGCACCCCAAGGACCTGCCCAACAGATAAGAATTTTATATACACTTTATTTTTACCCCAAAAAGGACCAAAAAGGGAAATATAATTTGGGGGGGGGGGGGGGGGGGGGGGGGGGGGTCCCCCCATATCTCCCCAAAATCCTCTAAGTTTTTTTTATTTGGGGCCTTCCTATGGTTGGGATGGATGGAAACCTCTTCATTGAAGGCAAAGGGGAAAGGCCTTTTTTGGGCCCCTGGGTTTCCACCCTAGTGTCCACCAAGGAGCCATAAGTCTGGTTGGTCTCTCCAAAGGAGGAGTTGGGGTTTTTTTAGGCTGTGATAAAAACTGATAAACCCTCCCAAAAACCCTCTAGGGGGAGAATTTCCCTGAAAAACCCGAAAACCCCTGGTAACGCCCCGGTGACAAAAAAGCTTGGGTACAGGATCCATGGGCTTACTTCATCGAAGCTTAGGGAGAACCTGTCTTGGACCTGTCTCCCACTCCAGTGTCCACCAACCAGTCAGGATGTTTAGAGAGTTAACCTAGTAAACAGGTCGATCAACCAATTGGTATAATGTGTTTAAGCAGCAATAACTGTAATGAGGTGTAGCAGAAGTCTTGTTAGGTTGGCCTGACTATTCTATGATTCTTGCATCCCTTTTTGATATTCTGTCTATTGTGTAAATCAATAAAAAGAATAAAAAAAAGGTCAATGGGAACAGGAACCTTTACCAAAACTTACTGAGAACCTGTCTTGGTCCTCGTGTCACCCCAGTGTTTACTCCAGTTGGGGCGCTGGGGTTACAAGGGTGTGAGGAACCTGAGGACCTCCAGTAAACTGCCCAGGAGGGACTTCTCCAAAAGCCTCCACACTCTGGTAAGATCCTGTGAAATAAAAAGACATGGGTACAGGATCCATGGCCTCCCTTCACCAAGGCTTAGGGAGAGCTTGTCTTGGTCCTGGCTTTCACCCCAAATTCCCCCAAGTAAGCCTGACTGACTTCGATAAAGAAGGAGCTGGAGTTATAAGGGTCTTAGGATCCTGATAACCTCCCATAAGCCTTCAGAAGGGACTTCCCAAGAAAGTGCCTTGTAAGATCCTGCGGCATGAAAGAACTTGGGTACAAGCTCGATGGCCTTTCTCCACCAAAGCTTACCGAGAACCTGTCTTGTTCCTGGCAGCCATCCTAGTGTCCACCAAGGAGCCTTAAATCTGGTTGACTCCTTAGGAAGAGCTTGTCTTGGTCCTGGATTTCACCCCAGAGTCCACCAAGTAAGCCTGGTTGACCTTTCTAAAGGAGTAGCTGGGATTGCAAGGGTGTAAGGATCCTGATGACCTCCTGTAAACCTCCAGAAGGGACTTCCTAAAAAGCTTGCCTCTCCAACTGGGGAGCTGGGGTTACAGGGGTGTGAGAATCCTGATGACCTCCTGTAAACCTCCAGGAGGGATATGTCAAAAAGGCACCGCACCCTGGTAAGATCCTTGACTGAAGCTTAGGGAGAACCTGTGTTGCACCTGGTGTCCACCAAGGAGACTTAAGTCTTCTTGCACTTGAGGAACAAGATGACTTCCAGTAAACCTCCAGGAGGGACATCTCAAAAAGGCGCCGCACCCTGGTAAGATCCTTGACCGAAGCTTAGTGAGAACCTATGTTGCACCTGGTGTCCACCATGGAGAATTAAGTCTTCTTACACTTGAGGAACAAGATGACTTCCAGTAAACCTCCAGGAGGGACATCTCAAAAAGGCGCCACAACCTGGTAAGATCCTGGGACATAAAAAGACATAGAAAGTAATCATATAAATTAAGTGAATTAAATAATAAACAAATTATTAACCCGAAGTCTAAAAATTCCTCACCACTAAGAACAACAAATTTTCGGAATGTTTGCCCCAATTTGACATCCCAGCTGACGTGTCCCTATGGGGCCACATATGTCCCCTGTGTACAAGGTCGAACAAATGGTGAAAATAAACATAGAAAAGGTTAAAAAAAGCCTGCTACTCCCCCCTTCCTCTATTCCCCCTCCCCCAGTTTGGGACAACTGGTGGGATTCCTGCCTGGAGGTGAATTGCTAATTAACATCCTCCTTTGTTAGTTTTGTTAAGGTAATTATGACTTGAGTGCAAACTGATAGCAGGAGATCAGCCCCAAAACCCCTGCACCCCCCCAGCGCCCCTCCTACCGCACTGATAACATTTACCTGGGGGTATTCTGCATGGTAATAGATGACAGCAAAGGTGGCACAGATTATGGGATCAATCATTGTGTCAAGATCATGGGATTACCTCATTCATCCTCTTCTGCAAAGATGTCACAGATTGCCCAGTATGAGGACACAGGGTGACTGCACCAGCAGAGTAGTGAGTGCCGCTCTGGAGTATAATACAGGATGTAACTCAGGATCAGTACAGGATAAGTAATGTATGTACACACTGACTGCACCAGCAGAATAGTGAGTGCAGCCTGGAGTATAATAACAGGATGTAATCAGGATCAGTACAGGATGATTAATGTATGTACCCCAGTTGACTGCACCAGCAGAATAGTGAGTGCAGCTGGAGGAAAATTTACAGGATGTAACTCAGGATCAGTACAGGATAAGTAAATTTTATGTACAGTGACTGCACCAGCAAAAATAGTGAGTGCAGCTTGGAGGATAATACAGGAGTAACTCAGGATCAGTGCAGGGATAAGTAATATATGTACACTGTGACTGCACCAGCACAATAGTGAGCGCAGCTCTGGAGTATAATACAGGATGTAACTCAGGATCAGTACAGGATAAGTAATGTATGTACAGTGACTGCACCAGCAAATAGTGAGTGCAGCTCTGGAGGATAACACGGGATGAAAACTCTGGGTCAGTACAGGATAAGTAATGTATGTACACAGTGTCTGCACAGCAGAATAGTGAGTGCAGCTCCGGAGTAAACACAGGATGTAACTCAGGACAGTAAGGATAAGTAATGTATGTACACAGTGACTGCACCAGCAGAATAGTGAGTGCAGCTCTGGAGTAAAATTTACAGGATGTAACCCAGGATTCAGTTAAAGGAATAGTAATGTATGTACATTGTCTGCACCAGTAGAATAGTGAGTGCCAGCTCTGGGTATAATTTACAGATGTAACTCGGGTCAGTACAGGATAAGTAATGTATGAACAGTGACTGCACCAGCAGAATAGTGAGCGCAGCTTCTGGGGTAATAATACAGGATGTAATTTCAGGGTCATACAGGATAAAGTAATGAAATGTACACAGTGACTGCACCCAGCAGAATAGTGAGTGCAGCTCTGAGGATAATACAGGATGTAACTCAGGATCAGTCCAGGATAAGTAATATATGTACACGTGACTGCACCAGCAAAAAGTGGAGTGCAGCTCTGGAGGATAATACAGGATGTAACTCAGGATCAGTACAGGATAAGTAATGTATGTACACAGTGATTTCTCCAGCAGAATAGTGAGTGCAGCTCTGGAGGAAAATTTACAGATATAACTCGGATCAGTACAGGATAATTAATGTATGTACACAGTGACTGCACCACAGAATAGTGAGTGCAGCTCTGGAGGATAATACAGGATGTAACTCAGGATCAGTACAAGATAAGTAATGTATGTACACAGTGACTGCACCAGCAGAATAGTGAGTGCAGCTCTGGAGGATAATACAGGATCCTATCAACATGCTTTAGGTACCTGAGTAAAGAAACCCCTTTAAACACAACAGCATCACAACTGAATCTCCCGTCCTGATAATTTCCTATAATGTATCAGTCAGGAGTCCAGGCTGTTTATCTCACAGAGGATTTTCTATCCTGGATGCCCGTGTAATAAATCCTCAGCTGTGAGAAACTTAGACCCAAGTATAAAATGTCAGTTTAAAGACTTTTTTTTGTTTATGGCAATCAGATTTCCCCCTTCATTTTTTCCAGAGCACAAGAAATTTTAAAGGGGAGCTCTGATTGGGCAACAAAGAAAATTTTAGATAACTTGGTCACTATGGTAAGTTCCCTTCAAACTTCTGCTTATTCTGGGTTAGAGAGTCCAGTGGGCGGTCTTACAGTGTACAGCTACTCTGTATGCACACTCCAACATTGAAGGCTGTCAGTCATTGATAACACTGCCCACTGGACTCCTTAATCCAGAATAAGTAGAATTTTTTAAGTGAACCCGATCTGCCCCAAAATTTATACACGGGACGATATGAATTTTTTTGTAGGGAAAGAAACAGAAAGGTGTCATTTATTGGGGGACTTGGAGTCCAGTGGGCGGTGTTATCGGTGATTGACAACTTTTTTTGTATGTGTGCATACAGAGATAGCTGTCAATCATTGATAAGACCGCCCACTGGACTCCTTCATCCAGAATAGGCAGAATTTTTAATGCATAGATGACAAGTTCTGCTGAATGTTTACCCCCAAAACTATATATCAGTCTGCTCAGCTCCTCCTGCACTATAACATGTTGCCCACAGATCAGATAGAACGGTCAATGTGAAGGTTCCCTTTAAACTCTCTTATCATGGTTTAGGGGCCATGCGGTTTTATCAAAGATTGACAGACTCTGTACACACTCCTCATGAAGACTGTCAATCATTGATAAGACCGCCCGCTGGAATCCTTCATCTACAATAAGTAGAATTTTTAAAGCATAGATTACAATTTTGTGAAAAATTTACCCTTAAAACTAATATCATCTGCTCATCCTCCTGCGCTACAAAAATGTTCCCCGAGTGCAAGAAGCAGGAAAAAATTTAAGGGGTTCCCTTTTTAAACCTTCATTCTTGGTTAAGAAACCCCGTAGGCGGTTTATCAGTGTTTGACAGCTTCTCTCATGCACAATATATAAGGAAAACTGTCAAACATTGATAAGACCCCCACTGGACTCCCTTTAAACCCGAATAAGCAAATATATACATGATAAGACCCCCCATGGACTTCTAACTCAGAATAAGCAGAACTATATGCATGTAGACCGCCCCGGACCCTAAAAACGAAAAAGCAGAACAAATAAAACCTCAGTCCTCTGTCTATAAAAATGTTCCCTGCATTTAGATAGCAAGGTTTAAAGTGACAGGTTTCCTTTTAAATTTTTTTCTTATTCTTTGTTAAGGGGTCCAGAGGGGGGTGTTTCAGTGATTGAAGCTTCCTTACATGCACAATTTTTGGGGGGCGTAATCATTTACAAACCGCCCAAGGACTCCTTTAACAAATAAGCCGAAAATTTTTATCAAACTGCTAAGCCCTCCCGCCTATAACCCGCTTTCCCAATCAGATAGCATGGTAAATGTAATGGGGGCCTTTTTAAAAGTTACTAATTTGGGGTTAAAGGGGTCCAGAAGGCGGTCTTATCAGGATTTACGGTTTTCTCGGGTTTTTACACCATATAAGAAAGGTACCAAACATTTTAAGCCCCCCCTACTGGGCTCCCTTAACACGAAAAACAGAACTAAAATCAATCGCTCCCCTCCCCCTCTATACCTGCTTTTCCCCAAATCAGTAGCATGGTCAATGTAATGGGGTTTCCCTTTAACATCTACTTTTTCTTTTGGGTTTAAGGAGTCCCCGAAAGGGGTCTTTTTCAGTGATTGACAGCTACTTTTGTATGCACAATCTGCTCAGTCCTCCCCCTATAACATGTTCCCTGCTGTTCAATAGCTGGTAAAGTAAAAGTTTCCTTAAATTCTTTTTTTTTGGTTAAGAAGTCCATAGGTATCTTTTCAGGGATTGACGCTTTTTTCTGTATGCCATCAAAAAAGGAAAGCTTCAAACATTTACAAGACCGCCCAGGACTCCTTTAACCCCGAATAAGCAATCTGCTCAGCCCCCTGCTTATAAAATGTTCCCCGCAGACAACATGGTCAATAACGATTCCCCTTTTAAAAAGGCCCCTCCAATACCCCAGCCACAGCGTCAGCATCTTACAAGTTGTTTTTTTCTGTCTTCTCCTTTACGGTTTTTTTTTAAAATCCAGTTTCATTTTGCATTTTTCCTGACCCTCCCCCTTGGTTCATGAAAGAATTCCGAGCTGCGTGACGCGACACTGAGCAGAATTAGTAACGAAAATTTATATTTTAAATAGTAATTATTCTGTAACGCCATCCAGAATCTGTGCAGAACTTTTTTGGAATTTTTGCACTGGCGTAGCAGAGCTCAGCATCTCCCCTACCCTATCTGAAGCGACAAGGCTTCTGTGACCAATGAGTAAAATGTGATTTTTTTTTTTTGTCCCAAGCAGCTGCACAGACCCCTCATGAATAGTGGGCGGATTACAGGGTCTTTCAACTACCCCACAAAACACTGCTGGGGGGGGGTTGGGGAGGGTCTGTCCTTCCTGTGCTATCCCCCTTCACCACCCCATCACCACCACAGGCTGCAGAACATCATCATCATTACTTTCCCTCCACCTCAAGCCCTTCATGTGGCTTCATCTGCAATTTGCAGAAACCATAATTCTCCAATCTTGGGAGTGAGGTGGCCACTTGCTGGATTTGTGCTCTCCTCACCTCCTCCTGACTCCAGGCTGATGCAGGAGGAGAAGAAGAAGAAGGAGAAGTTGTGTGTTTTGGTACAAGCCTCTTCTGCGCCTTCCCTTCCCCCTTCTCTCCCTCCTGCCCTCGGAGGGGAGGCTCCTATCCTGCTAAAGAAGGGGATTGTTTTAGGAGCCAGTCATCCAAAAAGAGGCAGAGATCCCATAGACAGAGCAAAGCCCAGAACATGCTCACTGCTAACTTCCTCCAAACTTCCCTCTAACCCAAGGAGCTCCACAATCTCGCCCCTTTAAATCTGCAGGATCCCCTAGATCTCCATGTATCTCTAGGAGAAGACGGATTGTTACATTGTGGAGATCCTGCTGCCGGTGCCTCCTTCGGGTAAGTGCAAACTTTTGTTTATGGGCAAAAACATTGCGTCTTGGAAGAACTAACCCAAGAAGACCTTCCAGCAACCTCCTCCCCCGGGGACACTGGAGGCCCTCATGGTTAACCCAAGTCTTGGGGTCTACAGGGACTTTAGCCCCTGAGGTTCCCCAGGCCGGGCCTAGTTGGCCGTGGCTGATCCCGATGTCCCAAGTTTCTCCTCAATGCGGGATCCGGAATGTTTTCCTTCTGTTGGGAAAAATGTGAACAATGTAAGCGAAGAATTGAAAGAAGACGTTGGATCCAAAGGTTCTGGAAGGGGCTTCATGGTGGGTCGTGACTATTCGGGTACGGCCGGGGTGGTGGTATCTGAGTTGACATTGTTTTGGGGGATGTTGTGGGATGTTCTGTCCTAGAGACAAGTATCCTTTACCTCCTGTCATAGGCGTCGTATACAACAGAAGTGCAAATTATCTACAAAACTTTCGGTTATCTTTGGATTTGTTTTTGATTTTTTTTCTTTATTTTTGAGCTTTTTTATGCACTTTATTGTTATTTTTGTTTTTTAGATTTTTATTTGGGGATTTTTTAGGTACTTTATGTTGTCTTTTTATGTTGTTTTGGGGTTTTTTGGGGGCTTTTTCACATATTTCATTGTTACTATGTTTTTAATGTTTTTTATATATTTATTTTATGAACTTTATTTCATTTTTTAATCTTTTTTTGATTTTGCTTTTCTTTATACTTTTTATTCTTTTGGTTGTATTATATAATCATTTCATTTTCATACTGTTTTTATTTTTGTTTTTTTGCTTATTATGTTTTATTATATTATTTTTTGTTGTACTTTATTTCTGTCTTTTATGGTTTATTTTCATTATATATTTTTTTATTTATATTCATTTTTTTTTTGCTCTTTTCTGTTGTTAATTATATTTTTATTTGTTATTCACTTCAGTTATAGTTTGGTCTTTTCTGTCTTTCTGTTTTTTTATTTGTTTATTATATTTTTATCCTGTTTTCTATGCCCTTTATTTTTTCTCTATCTATCTTATCTATCTTATCTATCTATCTAGAGGTATATATATATATAAATAAATATAGAGATATATACATCTATCTATATATATCTATACATATAGATATATCTAGATAGATATAGTTATATATATATGTGTGTGTATATATTATATATATTTATATATATATATATATATATATATATTTATATAATATTTTAGGCACTGTCACTTTTGTTTTGGTATCATTTTTTATTTTTTTAAATATTTTTATTTTTGCCTTTTTGTGTACTTTATTTTTGTGCTTTTTTTTGTTTGTGTTGTATTATTATTATTTTGTATTATTTCTTTTTTATTTTACTCCATTTTTTCAAATTGTTGTATTTTCTCATGAACTTTATTAAGGAGTGTCAAAAAAACAATAACATCTGTCAATACCCCAGTAGTCTGGAGTATTGTGTGTTGTGTCACATAGACAAGACTAAAATTTTAAATTAAGGACTAAATAGATTTGACAATGTTATATAGTTTTTCAAACAATGGTATTGTGAAAAAATTGTAATTAAAGAAGCGCTTTAAGATTTTTATTTTTAAATATCATAAGTATTTTTTTTTTTTTACAATTTTTAACAAATGACCAAAAATAAATAAGAAGTTGACCTGCTTTGTCTATTATTACTATTATTATTTTGCATTTGCTTGTAAGGATGCCAAATTAGATCAAATTACATAAATGAGTTTAATTATTTTTTCTGTTTTTGATTATTTAAGGATTTCAGAAATGTTTCAACAACAACTCTATAAGCATAATAATTATTGATTGGATGTGACAGAGCTTAATGTTGATGGGAATGTTATGTAGCCTTTATAGGGAAAAATTTGACACACAAAAACACTTGGGCGTCACCTGTTGCGGTGATTAATAATATCAAACGGAATTAAAAGTACTAAAAAAAAAATAAATTATAATTTGTTCTATAGGGACTGTTGGACCCTTGTGAACTATGCAGCATGTTTCTGTTGTTTTTGGATCGTTCAAAAACTTTTTGCTCCCCTGGAGACGCCTGCCTCCCTCGGGGTGCCCTTTTATTTCTATATTAATACCCCACTGTCCAATGCTGTAGCGTTGGAGGTCATGTGGCACCATTGTCTGGAGGATACATGACAGTTTGGGGGTGTTTTTGTGTTCCTTATTCCTATATTACAATATTTGTAATGGAGACCAGGTGTGGGATCTTTTTGCTTGGAATTCTTTGGTTTGGTCTTAGATTTAGTTCCAAAACCAGTGTTTGGGTCTTTAGTATTTGGGTTGGGTCTCCAGTATTTGGGTTTTGGTCTTTAGTATTTGGGTTTGGTCTTTAGTATTTGGGTTGGGTAGTATTTGGGTTGGGGTCTTTAGTATTTGGGTTGGGTCTTAGTATTTGGGTTGAGTTTTAGTATTTGGTTTGTTTTGGGTCTTTAGTATTTGGGTTTGGGTCTTTAGTATTTGGGTTTGTTCTTTAGTATTTGGGTTGGGTCTTTAGTATTTGGGTTGAGTCTTTAGTATTTGGGTTGGGTCTTTAGTATTTGGGTTGAGTCTTTATTATTTGGGTTGGGTCTTTAGTATTTGGGTTGAGTTTAGTATTTGGGTTGCAGTCTTTTATGGATATTTGGGTTGAGTCTTTAGTATTTGGGTTGGTTCTTTAGTATTTGGGTTGTGTTTTTAGTATTTGGGTTTGGTACTCTTTAGTATTTGGGTTGGGTCTTTAGTATTTGGGTTGAGTCTTTAGTATTTGGGTTGGGTCTTTAGTATTTGGGTTGGGTCTTTAGTATTTGGGTTAAGTCTTTAGTATTTGGGTTGAGTCTTTAGTATTTGGGTTGGGTCTTTAGTATTTGGGTTGAGTCTTTAGTATTTGGGTTGAGTCTTTAGTATTTGGGTTGGGTCTTTAGTATTTGGGTTGAGTCTTTAGTATTTGGGTTGGGTCTTCAGTATTTGGGTTTGGGGTTATCTTAGCTCCTTGTATTCTTCTGTCTGGTTTTTGTTGTGGTTGTGTATTTTTTGGGTTTACTCTCTGCAGAGGCTTATGGATGAGCTCTTCTTGGCACCATGTGTGTGGTGTCAAAAATGGTGCAAAATTAGTTGTTGCCATGTGCCTAAGTTTACCAAAGCATCATTTGGCAGTTATGGAACCATAGTAGTTGCTGAACTACAAGCTCCAGCCAGAACCTTGAGTAGCCACAAACAGAGGCGTAACTTGAAGCTCTGGGGCCCTAGTGCAAAAAATGAAATGGGCCCCCCACTTACATTGTGCTACTTACAATGCTAGTGTCTCCTTATGTGGCAGGAGGGCTTTTGGGGCCCCCTCAGGCTGCAGGGCCCGGTAGCGACTGCTACCTCTGCACCTCCTGTAGCTACGCCCCTGGCCACAAGTTGCATATCTCTAGTGTCCAGATAACAAAATGGGTGTTATCTTCTACATAAGTATCATTAGTGGCTGATGACAAGGACCTCAGGAGGGACTGAGTTTCTCCCATGAAGCAAAGCTAAGTTTGGCTATGTCCACACAGCAGAGACATAGCGTCGGATTTTCAGCGGCTGTAGTATTTTGTAACAGATGAAAAACTGATGGTACAATATGCTGCATAGAGAGCAATGAAAAACCCGTGCTGTAGTCCATGCACCACAAGTTTTTTACTGTTAAAAATCCGACTGGAATATGCAACATGTATATTCCGCCGGTATTTGCAAATCCAAAAACCGACCCTGGCTTTTGTGCAAATCTGTGCCAGAAACCGCGGTCCTGTCGTGGTCCAGCAATGACAAAATGCTGTCGGATTTTCAACGTCATATGCTGTGTAGACCTAGTCTTTTTCTGTTGGGTGGAGCAGAACAGATTTTGTCCAAAGGAACATCTCTGGTGTAGAGGTAGCTTTGTTGACTGGAGCAAAACTAACCTATGGGCAAAAAGTGAGTTTTAGACCTATACAGTTTTCATACATGTGGCCCTAAGTTTGTTGCTTGGAGCAGAACAGATTTTGTCCAGAGGAGCATAGCTGAGTTTCTGCAGTGGAGCAGAGATGGTTTGCTGGATGGAGCAAGGCTCAGTTTTTCTATTGGAGCAGAGATGAGTTTGTAAAGTGAAGTAAAAGTGGTAGTTGGAGATGAGCTTGTTAGAAAGGAACTGATGACCAAATAGAGCAGGGTTAGGATGGAGCAGAGCTGAGTTTGTCATACAGAGCAGAAGTAAGGGCTACATGTATGACCCTGATTAGGTCGAATACTCACATTTTTGTCCATAGGTTACTCTGGGCAAAAGAGTGAGTTTTAGACCTAAACAGTTTCATACATGTGGCCCTAAATATGTTGGTTGGAGCAGAACAGAATTTGCCCAAAGGAGCAGGGTTGAGTTTCTCCATTGGAATAGAGGTAGGTTTGATGGATGGAGCAAGACTCAGTTTCTCTATTGGAGCAGAGATGAGTTTGTAAAGTGGAGCAGAGGTTAGTTTCTGCTTGGAGAAGAGCTGATTACCTAAGGCTGCTTTCACACAGCGCAGTTCTGGTGCAGTTTTAACTGCTCTCCAATTAAACTGCCTTTATTCCCAGCAAGCTTCTTTCAGTTGTCTAAATTGTTCAGAAAGGTGTTTCAAGTAAGTAATCAATGACTGTGTGTGAAGTCTTGTGGATACAAACACACTAATTGATTACTCACTTTCCAAACAGTTTAGATAAGTGAAAAAAGGTTGCTGGTAATAAAGGTAGTTTAATTGGTTAAAACTGCACCAAAACTGCGCTGTGTGAAAGCAGCCTAATAGAGTAAAGCTAGATTTGTCTGATCGAGAGGAGCTGAGTTTGTCAGGCAGAGCACAGCTAGGTTTGCCTGCTGGGGCGGAGGTAAGGTTCACAGGTGGAGAAAATCCATTTGAGGTTGTTAATTGGAGCAGAGCCAAATTTTTCTAATGCTGCAGAGCTAAATTTGTCTAATTGGACAGAAATGAGTTAGTCTGATAGAGAAGAACTGCAATGGATAGAGAAGAGCTGGTTATTAGCTGTAGCAGAGCTAGGTTGCTCGTATGATGCAGAACTGAGTTTGTCGGCTGGAGCAGAGCTAAGCTTATCAAAGTCGACTTAGAGTCTGATCATGATACATGTTGAAGAGTTAAAAGGCAACTTCAGCTCTGCTTCATCTGCCTCTACTGTATAGATACTGAACGTGTTACACAATCCAAGAAGCTGCCACTTCTCCACACGTTACATACCTGCCCAGACAACACCATGTATGAATTTCCCTCATTAGAGATGCAGCGGTGACAAGTAAAATCACCTCAGCATGCTTTCCCATAAGTCACAGATCATTGGCAAGACTGATAGCGTCGGATAATACTGCCCTCTCTCTATCTGGAGATGCATGCTGGAATGGATAGAATTCTACTGTAAAAGGGGTGAGGCTAAAAAAGTGACAACTGGGTGGGACTGCAATAGTGGTCACAAGATCTCTTACCCCAGTAGTTTGGACTATGTCTAGGTTTGTTCTTAAGTTGAATTTGTATGTAAGTCGGGACAGATATATTTATTAAATGTAATTCCAGCAAAAAAAAATTTTGGGATATCAGGGTAATAGTTTTTACATTTTTTTTGCTGTCTGTGCCTTTTTTATAGATTTATACTAACGTTCTGTATACTCATGTGAGTGTGGCGTGCTGGCACTGGTTATCATGGGGTGACTCAGTGTTGAATGTCAGCCGCCATAAGTCTCGTTTGTAATAGGGAGATGTAAGTCAGAACGATGTAAGTCGGGGACTGCCTGTATATATGTACAAAATTTAGAACAACCCTCCCCATCCTCCACATTTTTGTAAGTATTGTATTAAGTCTTTTCATGGGACAACACTGAGGATCTGACGCTTTGATACAATGTGAAGTAGTTAGTGCCCGGCTTGTATCGCAGGTGCCCTCAAAATAACTCAGCACAGCCATCAATGTCTAAATCGCTGGAAACAAAAGTGAGTGCACCCCTAAGTGACAACAAGAGTGAGGACACCCCTAAGTGGCAACAAAAGTGAGGACAACCCCAAGTGACAACAAAAGTGAGGACACAACAAAAGTGAAAATGGATACATTGTGCCCTATTTGCCATTGTCCCTGCTCGGTGACATGTCACTCGTTTATTTTACAATGTCTCAAGTGTGAATGTGGAGCAGGTTAAATTTGGTGTTATTGCTCTCGCACTCTCTCATACTGCTCACTGGAGGCTCAACATGACCCCTCATTGCAAAGAAATGTTTGAGGACCTGAAAAACAGAATTGTCGCTATACATAAAGATGGCCGAGGCTATAAGAAGATGATGCACCCTGACACTGAGCTGCAGTGCGGGGGCCAAGACCATGCAGCGGTTTAACAAGAGAGATTCCACTCAGAACTGGCCTCGCCATGGATGACTAAAGAAGTTGAGGGCACGTGCTCAGCGACATATCCAAAGAGGAGTGCTGCCAGCATTGCCGGAGGTGTTACAGGGGTGGGAAATGTCCTGTTAGGGCTCAGACCATACGCCTCACACTGCATCACATTGTTCTGCATGGCTGTCGTCCCAGAAGGAAGCCTCTTCTAAAGATTATGCACATGAAAGCCCTAAAACAGTTTGCTGAAGACAAGCAGACTAAGGACATGGATTACTGGAACCATCTCCTGTGTCTGATGAGACCAAGACAAACTTATTTGGTTCAGATGGTGTCAAGTGTGTGTGGCAATGACCAGTTAAGGAGTACAAAGACAAGTGTGTCTGCCTACAGTCAAGCATGGTAGTGGGAGTGTCATGGTTTGAGGGAACCATGAATGCCAACATGTACTGTGACATCCTGAAGCAGAGCATGATCCCCTCCCTTCTGGGCCGCAGGGCAGTATCCAACATGATAACGACCCCAAAAACATCCAAGACGACCACTGCCGCGCTAAAGAAAATGAAGGTGCTGGACTGGCCAAGCGTCTCCAGGCCTAAACCCTATGGAGCATCTGTGGGGCCTCCTCAAACAGAAGGTGGAGGAGCACAAGGTCTCTACCATCCACCAGCTCCGTGATGTCGTCATGGAGGAGGGAAGAGGATTCCAGTGGCTGCAACCTGTGAAGCTCTAGTGACCTCCATGCCCAAGAGGGTTAAGACAGTGCTGGAAAATAATGGCGGCCACACAATATATTGACACTTCGGGCACAATTTGTCCATAATCACTTAGGGGTGTACTCACTTCTGTTGTCACTTAGGGGTGTCCTCACTTTTGCTGTCACTTAGGGGTGCACTCACTTCTGTTGTCACTTAGGAGTGTCCTCACTTTTGTTGTCACTTAGGGGTGTACTCACTTTTGTTGTTTACATTGTATCAAAGTGTCAGATCTTCAGTGTTGTCCCATGAAAAGATATAATACAATATTTACAAAAATGTGAGGGGTGTACTTACTTTCGTGAGATACCGTATAGCTATATACTGCATTTATATATGTGTGTCTGCTAATTGCACCCCTGTATGCATCAATTTAGGGTGGAGTTGCCCTTTAAAGCCCCCCATAGCCCCTATTATCCTGCCTTGCAGCAGCCACATGGACTGTATAATCCTGTCAAGCAGAGAGGTGTTAGTAATATGCTCCCACATGGTGCTCGCTGGTGGAGCAGACCTCGCTGTGGGGACCTGCTCTGTATCATGGGTTTATGGGGGGGATTTAGAGGTGTGAGCGTTGACTACAAAGCGGACGAGGTGTATGCTTGTGACCGCAGCTTAGGGGGGTAATGCCTCGTAAAAGGGAAGGGGGTTCAGCGGTCGGCGTCTGCGGATTGTCCCTGATGTACAGGCCACAATCACATGACACCATTTCCCAGGCCAAGAGTCGGCATTTGGTGCCTCAGCAGCGTCACCAGGGATTTCATTCTCTGCAGTAGGGGAACATCTTGAATAGTACTTTTTACAGTCATTGGTACCTATTAAGTGGGCAGACCTGTACCCGCCTCTGTATAAGGGCATGTCAGTAATGGTCTTCTCCTCTAATTACTATTGACTAAAAGACCTTATCAAGCTGGAAAGCACAATATAGAAGGAGTGACATGACCACAGGTACGGTTACCCTCACCTATGGCGGCAGAGGGTTAAGGGCGGAGGACAGTAGTCCTTGCCCAGCACCGATTCAGTTCTATAAAATTCATCTGGTTAGGATCTCTGCTTGCTTGGTATCTTCCAAATAAGTTCAGGGCAACTGCCTGGCAACAAGTGGCGCCTCCAAAGCTCCAACGGACGCTACCTCGGAAATAGTGCACCCTGATTGTTGCTGCCAGATCTTCTCTTTCCTATTGTCTGACAGGGTCCCAAAAACAACAACTTTACATTGACCACAAAATATAATAGGCCTTATTTATCAAATGCATCTAGTAGTAAGACTGTCTTTTGTCTATAGCAACCAATCAGAGCCCAAGAAACCCAATCAGACCCCATGAAACCCCAATCAGAGAATGAACCCAACAGACCCCATAAAACCCAAATCAAGAAAGTAAAACCAATCAGAGCCCATAAAACCCAATCAAGCCATGCAACCAGTCGAGCTCATAGTAAAAGAGCCCATAAAACCAATCAGAGCCCAAGCAACCAATCACCCCATAGCAACCTATAAAAACCCCATTGCAAAAAATCAATCATAGCAACCCGATCACACCCCCTGCAACCAATCAGAGTCATAGAAACAATCCAGCCCATCAACCAATCAGAGCCCTAGAACCAATCAGAGGCTAGAAACCCAAAATTTAGACCCCATAAAAAACCAATAAGGGGTCATAGCAAAAATCAAGCCCATAGCTCCAATAGACCCGGTTTTCAATTCTTATACTGCTCTGGAGAAATAAAAGCTGAACTCTGATTGGTTATATGCACTCCGTGATTGCTATGGGCTCTGTGGTTGCTATGGACTCTGGTTGCTATGGCCAACAGGCAGTCTTACTATTAGAAAGATACGATAAATAAGGCCCAAACAATAAGATTGTCATTGTTGGCAATGGCAACCAATCAGAGCTCAGCTTTCATTTCTCCACTGCATTTTTACAACATGAAAGCTGAGCTCTGATTGGTTGCCATTGCCAACAATGACAATCTTATTGTTTGGGCCTTATTTATCGTATCTTTCTAATAGTAAGACTGCCTGTTGGCCATAGCAACCAGAGTCCATAGCAACCACAGAGCCCATAGCAAACACGGAGTGCATAGCAACCAAACAGAGATCAGCATTTATTTCACCACACCACAGTTTTACAACATGAAAAAAGGACTCTGATTGGTTGCCATGGTCAAAAATTACGTTCTTGCTGTAAGACCTCATTTATCGTATCTGTCTAGTAGTCTAGCTAATTGGTTGCCATGAACACTGTTTGCTACAGGCAACACAGATAGTCCTACTGTGGTAGACTAATACGATAAATGAGGCCCAAACAGTAAGACTGTCTGTTGTCCATAGCAACCAGTCAGAGCCCATAGCAACCAATTAGTGCTCATAGCGACAAATCAGAGCCCATAGCAACCAATCAGAGCTCAGCTTTCATTTCTACGGAGCAGTTCAAAAAAAATTAAAGCTGCGCTCCAATTGGTTGCTATGGGCAACAAGGGCTGTTTTCTTGTTCGGGTATGTTCACACGGTGCATTTGAGTAATAGTGCGACAATGCGCCCGGTGTGCACTCATGAAGTGCTATGATCACCTGCCATTTTCCCCGGTGCGCCACCAGAAAGAAGTGCGCTGGGAAAAGTGAAGGTGGATGGGAGCGCTGTTTGAAGTATGCACTGGAATACCCTTGGACTGTATACACTCCACAGATTTTAGCGCACAGATTTTGTGTTGGATTCGGTGCCAAAATCCACTTAAAAACCAATTCCCATTTATGGAAGTGGGCAATCCATGCTAAAGTTCATACTGTGGAATACAACGCAGTTTTTTTTGTGTGAATTGTACTCGGATTCCACATTAAAATGGGGCTGAATTGTGTCCAAACTGGTGTCGAAATCCGTCTCTGCAAAGTTACAACCCACGGCAGAAATCCGTGGGTATCGCCTGGATTTTTTCCATTTGAAAAAAGTCGACATGTGAACATGGCCTTAGGGTTTGTTCACCAAGCGGGTGTTTTCACGTGGAATCACGCGAAGTGCATGCGGATTTTAACCGCCCCGTTGACTACAGTGGGGAAAATCCGCCCAAATTTGGAACGAAACGCATGAAGAGTGGATAAATTCTTCATGCATTTCCGTTCCAAATTCGACTGAAAATACCGCATAAAATCTGCGCGGTGGTGGTGGTGTTGGTGGGGGGGGGACTTGCATATTCCCATTTCAATCAGTGGGATGTAGACTGGAGATATCCGCTATGTGAACAGTTTTGATCAATGACGCCCCTTCGTTGTGATGCAAATTTTTTTTTGTGCGACATCGAAATTGTTCTGCGGCATAAAAAAAATTTGTAGAAATTTTTTTTTCGTTCGTTTAGAGGTTTTGCGGTTCAGTTCTGGTCACAAATTGCATTCTGAGCTATAGACCATAATCTGGGATTGTAATCGCTGCTGATCTCGTGGCCTATACTGTAGCGGTGTACAATAAGGGAGATCTGGTGAAGGTTCTGGGCACAAGAGCTTACACTTTAAACTCCTAGAATGACATGATGTGACCTCCTGATGAGATGCAGGTGGGTCCCAATTCTGTTCTGATGATGCAGAAATTTCCATCGTGTCTTCGATCAGAATTTACGAGATGATCTCCGCCAGAAGTCAAACGAGGACAGGCTCGTGATTAACTATGCATGTGCCGGCAGCCGGCCAGGGCGCACATTCAGCGCACACACCCCATTTTTCTCTTCTCTGACTGAAATCCGACACTTTCCCATTGGAACGTGTTTATTTTTTTTCCATTATTAACATGGAGCTTGACAGAAGCTGCTTTATTTTTTTTTGGGTCAGATGTAGCAGAGCTGAATTTGTTGTATGGAAGAAGTGTAAGACCTGGAGTACCTTCTACCAGAATCAGAATAGAAGATGCCAGAGGGATACCACAGGCTTGTTGCAAAAGTTTATGGTGGACCCGTCATGGCCGCATAGTGGCCAATGCAGCGGGTAGTGTTGGGGTACTCCACTTTAAAATACACATGCGCATATAAAGTACAATGTGTGAACCAATCCCAAACCTTTGTTACACAATATGCAGCGCCGGTTATCACTACCCTTCCCCTACTTTGTTCAGCAGCTTATTTGTGATGGATGGTTCCGCAGGGGCGGTATTATGTACAGGAGAAAGCTCCGCCTATGCTTAAGAAATTGACCAATGAAACTTGTCTCTGATTAGAACAGACTTCCAATATTTTTTGCTACTTATCTCCCAACATTTAGATGGTAATGCACTTAAATCTGCATAGACTTTCTATGCAAATCTGTAGAAGTTTTTTTCATAAAGGAAGATGCAGGAAGGATTTCACCATTCATTTGCAAAAGTCTGTGCTGGACCCATCATGGCCGCCTAGCAACCTATGCTATGGAAAGTGTTGGGAAACCAGATTTCTACTTCAAAAAAACTAATAAAAATCTCAATGTGTGTACCCAGCCCAAACCTATGTTACACAGTATGCAGCGCAGGTTATTGCTGCCTTTCCGCTACTTTGTTCAGGAGCTTATTTGTGATGGATGGTTCCGCAGGGGCGGCACTATGCACAGAAAGCTCCGCCTACGCTTAAGAAAATGACCAATGAAATTTGCCTCTGATTAGACCAAACTTTTTTGCTGCTTATGTTCCAACATTTATGCGCAGTCTGGTAATGCACTTAAATCTACATAAACCGTCTACGCAAATCTGTATAAGCCAAGCCCCTTTTTTCATAAGGGATGATGCCGGAAGGATTCCACCGTTACCTTGTAAAAGTCTGTGCTGGACCCGTCATGGCCGCCTAGGAACCTATGCTATGGAAAGTGTTGGGAATCCCGATTTCAGCACTAGTTAGAACTACTCTTCCCCCACTCTGCTCAGCAGCTTATTTGTGATAGATTGTTCCGCAGGGGCGGTAATATGAAGAGGTGAAAGCTCCGCCTATGCTTTAGAAACAAACCAATGATATTTTAACCTGATTAAATCAGAACTGTAATATTCTTTCCTAATTAGATGCAGTTCCTTAATCTGCATAGACACCCCTTTTTATGCAAATCTATATAAGCCACACCTCTTTGCAGTCCCATTTATGACCGTCTCATAAACAAAATTATTTTAAATATTTCATGATGAAAAGTGACCTAGGGCATCGGAGATAATTGTGTTATGGTAAATGTGACTTTTATACCTGGATCACTCATCCAAAAGTATTCACGCCCCTCGCCTTTTTTCCCGGTTTCAATGGGTTTCTAAAGGTTTTGCACTCTATTCATCAACAAGGTGACCTACATTTATCAAAATTATTCTGTGCAGCAGCTTTTTAAACATTTTTAGCCAAAGATTGTTCCGCAAGGGCGGTGCTAGACATAGTAGAAAGCTCCGCCTATGCTTAAAGAACAGATCGATGATGTTTGCCTCTGATTAGCCCAGACTTCCAATATTGTTTGCTATTTACCTCCCAACGTGTAGATGCAATCTGGTAATGCCCTTACATCTGCATAATTTATGCAAATGTATCTGCTATTTATGCAAATCTATATAAGCAGCACCTAGTTACACCCCTGTGTCATGAAAAAAGGGACTTTTCTGATGTATTTCATCATGACACCTTGAGACGGGACCCGGCGCACTGAGAATAACTGTTTATGTTCTCATCAATTTGCTAAAGTAAACACACCCCTCGACTTTCTTCCCGTTTCATCGGATTTCTAAAAGTTTTGCGCTACACCCATCAATAAGATGACCTGTATTCATTATAATTGCTCAGTAGCTTTTTTTTTGCGATGGATTGTTCCGTAGGGGCGGCGCTATTCAGACACAGTTCCGCCTACGCTTAAAAGATGGACCAATGATATTTTTTCCTGATTAGACCAGGCTTCAAATTTTTTTTTTTAGCTCTTTATAGCCGTATTTATTATAATATAAATGCATTATAATGAATTATTACATTATTTTGCCAAGGGTTAATCTTTTTAAAATCAACTTACAAAATTGTAAAGCATCGGCCCGACTTTTTTTTTTTCCATTAACCCTGATGATGTTTTTGTAAAAATAACCGCGTACACGGTGTGATTTCTTTTTTTTTCCGCTTCCTCGCATCCCCTTCTGGTTCTTTGGTGAGGTTTTATGAGATTTTTTTTATTTTTTACGTATTGTTAGCTCTGCAGAAAGTTATTCCAACAATTTACAGATCAGTAGGGGAGGGATTGGTGCTTTTTTTATTGCGCCCGTTGCGTTCACGTCAGGCGGTGTTATAAGTGTGGAGCAGGGGGAGAGGGTTTCCTGTAAGTTTCATTGTACTCCATGTTAATAACAGATCGGGCATTTACTGGGCCCTCCGTTGGTTAATTAAAGCCGGGGGCGCCGAGGGAATAAAGGACCATTTTTGCCGTCAGGTTATAAGTGTCCCCCCAGAGTGGGTTTATAATACGTGTTACAATCCCCAATGAAGCCCCATAAAGTAGGGTCCGGAATAGAAGATCCCGAATTCCTCCGCTCGCCAACCACCTCCTCCTCCCCTCGTCTGGTGACAGCTTTGGGGTTTCACAGGCTGATTTGCCTCAAGGGCTGAGATGCCACAAACCTTAAGAAAACACAACCTCGGGTCATTAATACCATCCCCCGGTCACCTGAAACCTCAAACCCCAAACCCCAGCGCCTCAAACCACTCAGGAGAAAAGTGAATGGCTCATACCCCCAACCTGCCCAGGGTAAAGGCAAAGCCAGGGTTTGGGGGAACAGAAGGAGCCGCGACTCCAGGGGGGAGAGGAACATGAAGGAGCCGCGCAGCTCCCCGGGGGGAAGGAACATAAAGGGGCCTGCGCAGTCCGGGGGTTAAGGAACACGATGGAGCCGCCAATAAGGGTTTGAAGGACCGAAAGGAGTGTTCCCAGAGTTGTGAGGACCATGAAGGAGCTGTGTAGCTCCAGGGTTGTGAGGACCATGAAGGGCTTGTTCCCCAGGTTTGAGGACCCGAAGGCTGTGCAGCCCAGGCCGAGAGGAAACAAGGGGCCCCTCCAGGGTTTAGAAAAACAGAATGGGGTTTTGGGGGGTTTAGAGGGAAAATGAAGGAGCCATTGGGGTCCCGGGTGAGTGGACCATGAAGGAGCCGCAGAGCTCCAGGGTTGAGAGGACATGAAGGAGCCGCAGAGCTCCAGGTGTGAGAGGACCATAAGGACTGCACACCCAGGGTTGAAGAATGATGAGCCCCAAGCTCCAGGGGAGAGGGCCGAAGGGCTGTGAGCCCGGGTTTGGGGAGGACATAAGGACCTCACAGTTCCCGAGTTGAGAGGAACATGAAGGAGCCTCACAGTTCCCGAGTTGAGAGGAACATGAAGGAGCCATGCAGCTCCAGGGTTGAGAGGACCATGAAGGTGCCGCCAGTCCAAATTGAAGGAACATGAAGGGGCCACCCGTTCCAGAGTTGAAGGAAAAAAAAGGTGTTTTAAAACCAGACATTTTTCTGTTAAGAAGCTTGGTTTGGGAAAGGTAAAGGGGACGTTTTGTTTGGGGTCTTTTTAAGGAGCAATTAGTTGGGTAAATTTGGGACTGATTTTTTCACTGTATAGAAATTTGTTGGACATGGGGATGGACGTTTTTGTGGGCACGTATAGGACATTACTGGACATGGTATGGGAAATTTAATTTGGGCCCTTTTATAGGGGCATTAGTTGGACATGGAGGTACGTTTTTGTGTGGGATGATAGAAACATTAGTTTTACATGGTATGGGACTGTTATTTGGCCTTTTTATAGGGGCTTAGTTGGGCATGGAAAAGGTACTGTAATTGGGCACGTATAAGCATTTCTTGCAAGGTATGGTACTGTTATGTGGGCTCTGTATAGGAGCATTAGTTGGACATGAATGGTACTGTTATTTGGGCACTGTATAGAAGCATTAGTTGGACATGGTATGGTACTGTTATGTGGGGACGAAAGGGATTACTTGGGCATGGTATGGGTATGTTATTTTGGGCCTTTAAGGGGGCATTTGTTGGACATGGTATGGTACTGTTATGTGGGCACTGTATAGGAGCATTACTTGGACATGGTATGGTACTGTTATTTGAGCACTGTATAGGAGCATTAGTTGGAATGATATGGTAATGTTATGTGGACATTGTATAGGGATATTACCTGAAAAACTGTAACGAGGTAATATTTGGCTGATGTAAGGTGCTAAATATAAGAGTGGACCCCAAAACCACTTTAGTGGTTTTATGTGGGCACTGTAATTTAGGTTATATAGCACTGACAGACCAGAGGAACTTGTTTTTTGGGTGCTGTATACCAGTATTATTTCAAAACTCTATGGGGTTATTATTTTGGCTCTCTCTTTTAGTCATCTTAAGGAAATGTTTTTGTGACTGGTATAGCAGTATTATTCAGTTGCTGTATGATAATATTTAATCACTAGATGGTGGCATTATTTACGCACTGTAATGTGGTAATATTTGAATACTGTAAGCCAATAGACACCAGTATAAACAGGAAGGCAGCCTAGTTATTTGAGCACGGTTGGGGCACTATTTTCGGTCTTTGTCACCTTTGTCACATTAGTCGCAATCGGCGTATACAATCATATATTTCATTCAGGCCGTAGCTCCGTCTAGACTGAAAATGTTCAGAAAAAGAGATATTTCGCATTAACTCTGTATATATCTTAATAAAAAAGCTCGTAAATTGCATTATCCAAGTGCGGTTAAATAATTTTAAATTTAAAATTCTACCGTTTTTTTCCCTTCAGCCCAAATCATAGCGCCACACAGTGCCCAAATCAAAGCGCCATTCAGTGCCTAAAGTATAGCACCACAAAGTGCTTAAATCATAGCGCCATACAGTGCCCAAATCATAGAACCATACAACCCTCTTATCATAGCTCTATACAGCGCCACAACATGCCCAAATGATAGCGCCACACAGTGCCCAAATCATAGCGCCATACAGTGCTTAAATTATAGTACCATACAGTGCTTATAGTACCATACAGTGATCGAATCATGTTGCCCCAATGGGCATTGTATGGTGCTATAGTTTTGGCACAGTATAGAGTTATGACTGTGTGGTACTATAATTTGAGAAGTGAATAGTGCTATGATTTGAGCCCTGTATAGAGCTATGATTTGAGCACTGTATAGAGCTATGATTTGAGCACTGTATAGAGCTATGATTTCAGCACTGTATGGTGTTATGATTTGAGCACTGTATAGAGCTATGATTTGAGCACTGTTTGGTGTTATGATTTGTGCACTGTATGGTGTTATGATTTGAGCACTGTATGGTGGTATGATTTGAGCACTGTGTAGATCTATGATTTGAGCACTGTATAGTGCTTTGATTTGAGCACTGTATAGAGCTATGATTTGAGCAATGTATGGTGTTATGATTTGAGCACTGTATAGAGCTATGATTTGAGCACTGTATGGTGTTATGATTTGAGCACTGTGTAGCTATGATTTGTGCACTGTGTAGTGCTATGATTTGAAGCACTGTATAGAGCTATGATTTGAGCACTGTTTGGTGTTATGATTTGAGCACTGTATGGTGTTATGATTTGAGCACTGTATGGTGTTATGATTTGAGCACTGTGTAGAGCTATGATTTGAGCACTGTGTAGTGCTATGATTTGAGCACTGTATAGAGCTATGATTTGAGCACAGTATAGAGCTATGATTTCAGCACTGTATAGAGCATTATTTGAGCAATGCATGGTGTATTATTTGAGCACTGTGTAGAGCTATGATTTGAGCACTGTGTAGAGCTATGATTTCAGCACTGTATAGAGCTATGATTTGAGCACTGTATAGAGCTATGATTTCAGCACTGTATAGAGCTATGATTTGAGCAATGCATGGTGTTATGATTTGAGCACTGTATAGAGCTATGATTTGAGCACTGTATAGAGCTATGATTTCAGCACTGTATGGTGTTATGATTTGAGCACTGTGTAGAGCTATGATTTGAGCACTGTGTAGTGCTATGATTTGAGCACTGTGTAGAGCTATGATTTGAGCACTGTGTAGTGCTATGATTTGAGCAATGTATGGTGTTATGATTTGAGCACTGTATAGAGCTATGATTTCAGCACTGTATGGTGTTATGATTTGAGCACTGTATAGAGCTATGATTTGACCTGGTATAATATGAGCACTGTAGTAGCATTTGAGCACTGTCTGGTGCTATGATTATGATTTGAGCACTGTATAGAGCTACGATTTAAGCACTGCACGGTGGTATAATTTGAGCACTGTATGGGAGTATGATGTGAGCACTGCATGGTGGTATAATTTGAGCACTATATGGTGTTTTTTTTTTACATTAGATGGTGACTTAGACAAATAGTAATATTTAGGTACTGGATGCTGCTGCTGTGACACTATGATGCTCTTTTTGGTCACTAGATGATTTTCTACTGTTGCTTGTAATCTTGTAGCCACACTGTGCCCAAGAGCTTACACTCTGCATACATGTATTAGGCAAAAACATAGGTTTAAGAAATTTAATGGAGGACCTGTTACTTCCTAAAAATGGCAGTGACCGCCCTCCATATACTTGGATCAACCGCCAAATGTAGGTAGGTAGTTTTTATATCGGTGCACCGTACGTTATAAGCCGCCGTGTCTTGTATCGTCGGCTGTTACCAGAGGTCTAGTGTATTTGTGAGGCCGCTCAGGGTCATCTTATCGATCCTCCAGGATGTCAGGAGGAGAATGTGGATCAATTCTGCGTTCTCTTCCTGAATCAATCTTCTGCCCCGCGTCGTACAAGGAGATGGCGGAACTTTTAATAACTCTGATCTATCGAACCGAGGAAGTGTCACAGACGGGTGTTACACGAAGAAGGGATGCAAAGTCTTCAAGGACGAACACTGAGCACTTGTAATGTGTGATCTTCATTTAATCAGATTTAACCCTTCACCTCCCGA
>JAODAL010026340.1:0-56942 GCA_025379985.1 Phyllomedusa bahiana | reverse complement strand
GGGGCTCCCGGGGATTACCTGGGTGATAACCTTGTTATAAACCCCAGATAAGAAATTCACAACATTTTTCCCCGTCTTCGTGTGGATGTCAGGAAAGTTATCGATGCTCTCTCTAAGGCTATGTTCACACGGCTTATTTCGGGGCGTATTTACAGACGTAATGACGTCCGCAAATATGTCCCGAAACACGTTTCAAATACGTGTCACAAAGTGTGGCACGTATTTCGCGTCGTAAATACAAACCCCATTCTTTACTATGGGGATTTACGTTGCGAAATACGCCTCAAAAAGTGACAGGGGACTTAATTTTATGATCGTATTTACGCCTGCAAATACGTCGCGAAAATACGCCTCCTGTGAACGAAGAGGCGTATTTTACATTGGGATCAATGCTAATCTAATTGTTCATTATTGAAACGTATTTCGGGACGTATTTGCGGACGTAATTACGTCCGTAAATATGCCCCGAAATAAGCCGTGTGAACATAGCTTAAGGATCCGATCACACGATAAGGGACAAATACCGCTCGGTTTATCCGGTATTTGTCCTGTTTTGCGGCCGTGGCACGGGGAAGGATGGGGGGACAGCTTTTCTCTGCGATGAGCGGAGAAAAGCCCTCCCCCTTCGCATTCACATGCACAGATTCTGTCCGAAAACCGGACAGAAGAATGTGCATGTAGAATTTGTTGCGGGCGGAAAAACCGCCAGACGGAAAACCCGTGCAGTGGGGACTGCTGCACGGGTTTTCAATAGAGCCCTGTTGTGCAAAACTGCAAACCGCCTGAAAAGCCGTCCGAAAACCCATGCAGTGGCGACATGCCCTAAGGCCACATGTATAAAAACTGTCTAGATCTAAGACTTTAGCACCCCTCTTATTTTTCCAGAGCGCTATGTGAAATGAAAGGGGAGCCGTGTTTGGTTGCTATGGGCAACAAAGAAAGTCTTAGATATACATTTGGCCTTAGAGTCAGCATCTATAACTTTCCTAGCCCTCTCTCTTTAGGTGCTGTTGTCAGATCAATGTATTTTTTTTGCCTCTGTCTAGATGGTAGATATTATTACACCATAAAGAATGAAATGTGCTACGGTCTTAGCCAGTAGGTGATGGATACCACCGGCATCCGTTATCTCCTGACTGACATTGTTTATGCGGGTTTTGTATGCGTTTTTTGGGCAGGAAGGCACAGCAATTAATGCTGTACATTGCCGCACAAAAAAACCCGGCAAAAATCGCGATTTTTACCTTGATTTTTGCCGTTTTTTTGTGCAGCAATGTACAGCATTAAATGCTGTGCCTTCCTGCACAAAAAACGCACCAAAAACGCACTGTGTGAAAGCCAGGGCTGTGGAGTCGGCAAGCCAAAGCCCCGACTCCTCAATTTCCCAAACCTTCAATTCCTGACTCCCTCATACATGGCGCATGTTTAAGTGATAACTTTACTGAAGTAAAGTGGTAACATCGCTTTTTTATCCCCTTATGAAAAACAAAAATTTAAAGCTTTTAGGTAGAACAACACTGAAAAGCAAAATGGAACAATGTTTTGTCTTTTGAACACTTGGGGAAAAGAGTGGAAGAAAAAGCTGTATTTGACCCAAAGGTCCAGTCTGCCCCAATTTTTGGGAATTTTAGAAGAGACCGGGGATCAGATTTTGGTCAAGACCTCTTGAATCTGATCCAGAGCCCAGAAGGATTCAGCAGTATTAAAAACCAAAGGTGGATTCCCAAATACTAAAAAAATAATAAATTTTTAAACATTTTGTTTTTTGGAGAAAAACAGTAACAGTGCATTACGGGAAAAAAATCTGCAGAAAAAGCAATGCAAATACCTCAGTAAAATTTATGATAAGATGGGTAAGATACTTATTAAAATTACAGTACCTTTGTGAAAAGCTGTAGTAGGGTGAATATGGCCCTGCAAGTCTCACAAGTTCAAAACAATGTTCCATTTTTTTTTTCATGTAAAATATTTATTTAATATGACTTTAGAAACAAAAAAATAGTAAATTTGCAAAACCTGCAGGAACATGGGGTGGATCTCTGAATTTGTTCTGAGAAATAGTATTGCCCCACGATCCTCATACAGACCTCACAACTGAGCTCATTATTTTCCCGGTGAGAAGGCCTCTCTACACTAAATTGGGTTGGGCGGCAAATGGTGACCACAGGGGCAACATCTATAAATGTCAGGGTATAAAAGGGAATTGCCTCAGCACTCAGTATAAAGAAGGTTGATCTTCTACTTTTTTTGAAAAGGTAAAAAATTTTGCGAAATCTGTTTGCCCGGGAGCGGAATCTTTTCCCTGGGGCAGCGCTTTGCCTGCTCCATGTCATCACAACACTCCCCATGTGAGAGGCTAAAATATGGGGCATAGCAATGGGCCCACCCAAATTCCTTTTTTCCTTTCAATTGAACTAACTGGACCAACTAAATATATATTTTGGGAGTCGGTCCATTTTATGACCACTCCAACTCCTGCAAAATAGGCATCAACTCCACAGCCCTGGTGAAAGCACCCAAAGCGTGTATTGAGCTGTTAATTACAGCTGACACTAACTGGGTGCTGACCGGTTGTTATGGGATCCGGGGCCTCATGAAGGCTTCCATGGCTGCCATCTTAGTGCTTCTATTACACTGTGTCTAAGGCAGGATGTAACGGGGAGCCATATTAAAGGGGTTTTGCCACGATCTCATTTCATACCTCCTGCATCCAGCTCTGTGTGCTCGGAAGGGGGCGTGTATGATTTGTTTGAATTGCATATCATGTGACCCGGCATGACATCACCAGGCCTTTCCTCACTCTAGTCCAGGGGTGTCAAACTGCCGGCCCTCCTGCTGTTGGTAAACTACAACTCCCATCATGCCCACTGTTATTGTTTTAAAAAATGCATGTTGGTATTTGTAGTTTCCCATCAGCTGGTAGAGCGGGCTTTTTGACACCTGTGCTCTAGTCAAAGAAACGTCTGT
This sequence comes from Phyllomedusa bahiana, assembly GCA_025379985.1. Classification (NCBI taxonomy): domain Eukaryota; kingdom Metazoa; phylum Chordata; class Amphibia; order Anura; family Hylidae; genus Phyllomedusa; species Phyllomedusa bahiana. The sequence continues at coordinate 53,975 of JAODAL010026340.1, read as the reverse complement.
TTGTGTAGAACTGTAAGTAGCTACATTATAGCTCAGAGGTAAAACTTTTGCCTCCGGGCACAAGGGTCCTCGGTTTAAATTCCTGCAGGAACCAAACCTGTGGATTTTATTAATCTTTATCAATGAACATACCTGATTGAGGTTTCTTTTTTTTTTTTTTTTTTTTATTTGCACTGTTTGACTAATTACTAAGGAGTACAGAGGGCAGTAGTAGAGTGACAGCACTTGGTGGTTGAACACCCAGTAGCTGCCTGAGAGAAGAAGTGATGTCTGAGCATGTGCGACCAGGACTGAGGAGCTCTCAGCCCTGGTCGTATCCCCTGGAGATGAGCTGTAAACGATGGATCACTAAAGGAGCAGCTAAAACAAAAACGGTCCAGAATTTTTAATAATAATGAATGGTGAAAATGTTTATTATTTAGTTTTCAAACTTCCCATGTTAATTTTGCTTCGTGGCAAAACCCCTTTAAGAAACTAACCTGCTCTACTGTAGTACTGCAAAATAATATACAAGCATTCACACCCTCTAGTGGTCAAGTACATAGGTGGACTCTGCTACAAGTTGGACAAGTTTGAAATGATAAATAAGACATTAAAATTTCAAAACACTCTCCTTTTGCAACCTAACAAATAAATAAAAATTTTAAACATTGTTGGTTTCACCATCCCTGTAAGGGTATGTTCACACGGCTGATTTTCAACTGTTTTCCACATCCTAAATGCCCACGTTTCATTTTGATTGATTCCTCTGGAATACCATGTCGGAGTTCACATGACGCAGTTATTCCATATTTTTTTTGTGCTTCTTTTCAGCACTGAAAAAGAAGTGACATGTCAGTTCTGGAAGCATTTTCCACAAGTAAAATGGCCAAAGGAATTAATGGAGAGCTGCAAAACGCGTGTCTCAAAAACCTCATTAAATCCTCTTCTGAAAATGTCTGCATACTAAGTGTCTCCAAATGAGGATTTTAAGCTGATTTGGACATTCAACAATAAGCATTCAAATCAATCATTTGAACTTATCCTATAAGTCTGATGTATTAAAAATCAACATGATTTTTATAGTGAACATTGTAGTAGAAAAAAAATACCCAATGCCAAAATTGCCGTTTTTTTTTATATTGCCACTTCACATCACTAAAAAATTGGAACAAAAAAGTGACCAAAAAGTCGCATGTATCTCAAAATGGGACTAATAAAAACTATACTTCAGCCGCAGAAAATGAGACCTCACTCAGGTCCAGGGAGAGGAAATTTTTTTTAAAAAAAAGTTCAATTTTTAAAGTAGCAAAATATATTGGTATCGGAATTGTAGCGACTTTCAGAATACAGATAACATCATATATACTTACTACACAGTGGACTCAAAACTGAAATGGACCACCCACCAAAATGGTGCAATTGCTTTTTTATTTCCCCCTCAAACTCCTCTCCCTCCCGTTTCCCCCAAAATAATCATTTTTGGTTTTCCATGACATTATATGGTATGGTAGATGTTACCCTTAAAAGTAAATTTTGTCCCTCCTATGTCTATGTAGTTATGGCTCTTAAAATGCGGGGAGGAAAAAAACGAACATGATGTAGTCAAAAATCCCTGTGGTAGGAAGGGGCTAAACATCTATATCATGAGGATTTTTATTGCTTATCATGAGCAATCCGATAAATGGATTCCATCTTGGCCTATGAGAGACGGATGCCACTTTTAGTCATACATAACAGCTTCTGTTTAACCCCTTCCCGACATGGGACGTACACGTACCTTCCCACAAATAGACGTACCAATACGTACTGCACATCATGCGGGTCCCGTAGAATCATGACATGGGATCAGTGGTATATTACCGCTGGCCACATGCCGCATCACCGTCCGGGAGTGATTAAGCCCTTCACTGCCGCAATAAATTATGATCGCCGAAGCTAAGGGAAAGACAAAAGGAAGGCGCTTCTTCTGCCTTTTCTCTGTGCAGCAGCTGTGATTGCCGTTGCTGTGTCCATAACTGACAGCCTGGGAGTGTTGTAAGAAACATTTCTGGGCTCTTTGTGATGTCACCATGCCCCACAACGCATTGTGGGCTTTGCTGGGTATGGTGACTGACAGTAGCCATAGAGACCAGTATAGAGCAGTTTTGCTCTGTACTGATCTCTATTGGATCAGAGATCATATTTGGTATTGCAGCGTGTGTAACGACCTGCCCTATAAATCTGTCATGTTAATTAACCCAAGAGGCTAATGCTGTGTAAAATAAATAAATAAATAAAAATAAAAAATCACAATTGCGGATTTAGTTCATTCCGCAGCACATTAAGTGGACTAAAAAGTGATCAAAAACGCCAGTGATGCCAAATAAAGTGTCAGATCATCCCGCAAAAAAAAAAAAGCCCTTACACAGCTCTGGATGCGGAAAAATAAAAAAAAAGGTGTGTCGTTCAGAAGATAGTGATGCCTAAATATTGTTTTACACAATATAAACACTTTTTTTTTCTTTTTTTTTAAGCACTTCATTCAAATAAAAACTATATAAATTGGTTATCGCCTTAATCGTGGCGACCCGGGGAGTAAAACTAACTTGTCACGTGTACTGCATAGGGAACCCTGTTAAAAATAAAATTAAAAAAAACTATTACTACAGTATTTACTTCACTCTACCTTACAAAAAAACGGATTTAAAATCGATCAAAAACCTTGTCCCCCCAAAAATGATACCAATAAAAACATAAACTCATCTCACAGTAAACAAGCCCCTACACATCTCCGTACACAGAAAAATACAAAACTTATGGCTGTCAGACTATGGCGATGCAAAAACGCGTTTTCCTTTTTGAATAAAAGTGTTTTTATTGTGTAAAAGCAGTGAAACATGAAAAAAAAGTATACAAATTGGGTATCGCTGTAATCGTATTGACCTGCTAAGTAAAGCTAGCATGTCATTTATACCGCACGGTGATGGCTGTAAAAATGAAACGCATTTCTATTGTGTAAAAGTAATAAAACATAAAAACTATATAAAATTTATTTTCTTGTAATTGTACCGACCCCCATAGTAAAGTTATCATGTCATTTACACTGCACGGCGAATGCTGTAAAATTGAAGCCCAAAAAACAATGGCAGGACTGCTTCCCACCCCCCATTTTCATTCCCCAATGCTAAAACAAACTATACAACACCTGTGCACCCAAAATGCACAATATAACCCTAGATGAGATCCATAAGGGGTGTAGAATCCAAAATCGGCGACTCCTTAAAGGTTTCACCTGTTCTGGTACTTTGGGGGTCTTAGCAAATAAGACATGGCATCCACCAACATCTGCTTTCCACATAGCTTTCCTTCCCTTGCACACCCCCACTTCAGTTTACACCCATATATAGGGTACTACTGAACTTCCAAGAAATTGTGTTACAATTTGGGGTCCTTTTTTTTCCAGGATTCCTTGTAAAAATTAAACATTTTCGGCTGAAGTTGCATATTGTTGGAAAATTTTTTTTTTTTTTTTTCATTTTCAGAGCCTAACGCTAAAAAAATTGTGAAACACCTGTGGGGCAATATACTCACTGCACCCCTGGTATATTACTCAAGGGGTGTAGATTCCAGTATGGGGTGTTTAATTTTTAGGGATGTTTATTAAGTTTTAGCACCTTAGGGTGCCCGCAAACCTGAAATGGCACCTACATAAAATCGTATTGAAAATTAGTTCAAAGTTCAGTAGATGCTCCTCCTACTCTGAAGCTTGTGGTTGAGCCAAATAGCGCACTAGAGCCACATATAGGATATCTCTAAAAATGGCAGAATCTGTGATATCAATATTAAGTTTTTAAAATTTACCTCCGCTTTGCTTTAATTTCTGTGAATACCTAAAGGCTTGACAAACTTCCTAAACACTGTTGTAAATACTTTAAGAGGTGTAGTTTCCTAGATGGTCATTTATGGGGTATCTAACATGCAGGCCCCTCAAAGCCCAGTCAGAACTGGACTGGTCCCTAAAAAAAAAAGTAGATTGCAAATTTTCTTGAAAATGTGAAAAATGACTACTAAATTTCTAAGCCCCCTTATGTCGTAAAAAAAAATTAAAAATGATGCCAACCTACAGTGAACATATGGTAGATGCTAGTTATAAACTATTTTGAGTGGAATAACTATCTATCTTACACGCGGAAATTTTTGAAGTTTGAAGATGGCAAATTTTTCCAATCTTTCACGATATTTTGCTGTTTTTCACAAATAAACGAGGATTGTTTGGACCAAAATTTGTGTCACAAGAAAACAATCTCTGAATCACGTGGATAGGTAAAAGTGTCAAAAAGTTATTTTCACATAAAGTGACACATCAGATTTATAAAATGGGGCTCTGTCAGGCCAAAATTGGCTGCGGCGGTAAGGGTTTAAAGTGTATATGCCAGTTTTTTTTCCTTGATGTATACAATAAATCTAGAGGGGGGGATTGATGTGAACGCCCCCTAAATTGTTTAGTGACAGGCATAAGAAGCAGCAAAATGACGTTGCCCTAAAGTCATGTTAAACTAGACCTGCATTTTCATGACAGCAGTACACAACCCCCCAGCTTTGAACTGCTGCCCTCTGCTCCTATTACTAAATTTTGCCAGCAGGAATCAGAGATAAACAGTTCCCCCTCCCCTGTAATTACTTTTATTCACTTGTAAACCATAGGCTGGAAAGAATGAATGCAGCTAGATCATTATCTGCTCAGGTCACACCCACTACAGTGGTTTGTTCCTGAGCTCAGCCTGGCTTCAAAGCACACCCACTGAGTGATGACAAAACATTCACTGAGGCCTGTATAAATGAATGTCAGGTGATTGGTAGGAGGAGGGGAAGACAGGGTTCTCTGCCTGGTTTTGCACAGCAAGGCAGGTAAATAATCTTAAAATATGAATTACAAAGTTTAATATAATATAGTTATCTGTATAACAAATAAAAAAGGGTTTTCCCTGGAGCCCCCCTTTTAAAGCGTTTCTCTCTAAGGGTACTTCACAGGGGCTTTTGGGGCGTTACTGTATGCTGCGCAATACGGCAGGTGTTTTAGAGGTAGGCGCGGGCCAGCGCCGCCTTTTAAGGCGCAGGTGGGAGCAGCCCCATTCACTTCTATCATCCCTGGGAAAGGAGGAGATAATTCATAGCGATCTATTACTGTAATTGTGGGGTTTATTTCAGGCGTATTGCAGCACAGTTATGCGCTGAAATGCACCCCGCAATTACGTTGTGTGAACATACCCTAACTCTGTGTTGTGCTGTTCCTCTGTTATTCCTTCTAGCAATTTGTTACAAAATCTGTCAGTAGGTGTTAAAATTGAAGGTGTTTTCCCTGCGCAGTTGACTTTTTCCCAATCAGGCTGACGATACAGTGGTGGGGGCCACCCCTTTTGAAGACTGGAATGGTAACACCCATCTGACAGATTGAGTAATACATTTCCTAAAGAAATAACAGGAACAGTAAAGACGGCAGAGTCCAAAATTATTTTACAGGGAACCCAAAACTATTTAAAAAAGCAGACTTCAGGAGATGTTCCGTCTCTTTAAGAATTTTGGTTTTAATGTACAATGTAAACTTCAACGGTTTTCGAAAATACATTTGGTTATTTTCCTCACCATTTTCAAGACCTTTTTTGTCAGTAAACAGCAATTGTTCACAGAATATGGAAGCCTGTACTGACCGAATGTTTATTGCATTCGCCACCATGGTATGTGATTTATCTAGGGGGCACCCAATGCAGTTTGGTGGGCGTCTGTTTTTAAAGGAGTTGGCCAGGATTAGGAAAACATGGCTGCGCTCTTTAAAAAATAGCACTACCTATGTCACAGGATGTGTCTGGTATTTCAGACCACCTCCATTGATGTGAATGGTGCTGAACTACAATATCAGAAACATGGTGCTGTTTTTGCAAGAAAACAGTCATGTTTTTCTAATTTAGGACGACCCCTTTAAGGTGACATTATTTTTTTGAGAGCTGTCGACAAAAATTTTTGGGCCCACAGTGCCCTGCAACCCGTCCCCTCTAACATTTTATGCTCAGCTTGTCCGAGTGTGCATGGGGTTCAGTAGGAATAGCTGTCAGCACCTTCAGCTGACAGCTCTCCAAGATGTGTAGCCTACTTAAGACTTCTAAAGCTGGGTTCACTTGTTGTCTTCTGACGCATATTTTGGAGTGGAGCCTATATATTTTATTATAATACAAAAGCTTGTACTTCTTTGTTTTGCTTTACCAATACTGCTGCAAAATACACGTCAAAAAGCACTTTGTGAAACCAGCCTAAGACCGTTTTTTTTTTTTTTTATAGACAATCTGTCTTTTTGAAAGGCGTTCACCAGCATAGACAATCCCTACATGTTAGATGGGTCCTTTGACCATTAGTTATGTTTTCCCACGGTTAAAATTTCGGGCGTTTTTGCCCCCGCAATTTATGCCCCCTGGGGGTGGGGGGCGGCAGCCACCGGGTCCATAGACCCTTTTATTATTCCGGCGCAAAAACGCCGTGAATAATTTCTCACTTCTTCCCCGCTCGCGTATTGTGGGGGGGGGAAGGAGAGTGATCCAATTTTTCTGAAACTATGACTGGGGCGTATCTTGCCCCCCTTTTCACGCAGTACGGCGGAAATTCGGCGAGTATGTCCCAAAAAAAAAGCTGTTTTGAAATGGCCTTTTGTTGATCAAAGTGTAAAACCCCACTGGGAACCCCCCCCAAAAATTTAATGAAATCTGGAAGTATGTGTTAAACTTCCCTAGAGCGCCACCACAATGGAAATAAGGCATCACATAGTGCCCATTTCTAGTGTTGAGCGATTTTAGTTGGCTATCGAGTCGCGATGTCGGCCGCACGATAAGGTTTTTCGAAAAGGGGCATTGATTATGAGCGTGACCATTAAAATTATGGGAGAGCAAAAACACCTTCATTATTTTACCCAAAAAAGGGGTGGAGAAACGAAAATTTAAAATCCACAAACAGTCAAATGGATACGTGCAAATTTTTAGGCAACACACTTAGGGTTTTAAAAATCAAAAGAACCTTTCAAATCACCCGTGGTGAATTTTAGAATTTCTGTTTTTAAGTTTCGTAGGGCTGCGTCAATGAAAAAATGCTGGGTGTCAAAAATCAAAAACACGTAACTGTTATTTTTTGAATAATAAACGGTATTTTTTGCACCTTTCAATTTTATCTTGTTTGAATTTGAATTGCTGTTTTAAGATTTACGTAATGCTGCGTCAATGAAAAAATGCTGGGTGCGCAAAATCAAAAAACAGTAACTGTATGTTTTCGTACGATACACGGTATTTTTGGCAACAAACAACCTGTGCTGACTACAAGATTGTGGATTGTAATTTAACTGCAAGGGGATATATCAAAAGTCACGGTGGAATGGGGTTAAAATTGAAAATGAACACCTATCTGAAATGTATAATGATAAAAAAAAGTGGAGTTTTTTCAGTAACAAAAAGACCTGCATTTCTAAAAGATGTTTATCCAATATAAAATTCAGACGCCCATATCCCGGAAATATTTTAATAGCAAACGGGTAAAAATTAAAAATATTCACTACCATGTCAACTAAATCTTTGGGGAACTTTATCCAGGTTTTTTAGATAGAGCTTGCTGTGTTCCCCCCCCTCCCCCCGCGTGAATTTACTGGTGATTCTGCTTTAAATTCTTAGCTAACTACAAAAATCTTAAACCCTAATCTACTAAAATTTGGGAAAACCCAGCTAATGTAAGGTTTTCTTCTTTTCGGAAATAGGGCTAATTTCGCTGAGCTGTTTGGCCACAGGCAGAACGCAGGTCCTATCCCTATTAGACGCTGAGAGACACTGAGGCTGAAACAGGAAACGCTGTTCTATGTAAAACGAGGTCATGTGATTTTTCCAGCCAATCGCAACCAGACACATCCCGTCATGACGTCGCACACACATCTCACCCTGCTCTATTCTGTAATCTCATTTGCTGGCCGCCAAAATTACAGGAAGCGCCGAAAAAGGCGCGATCTTAATAGATGATGCTCAGATTTTAACCTTAATTATCGCATGATCTGGAAATTTCGATCACCATAAAAACCTTGCCGATTTCAACTTTGTCGATAAAAATCGCTCAACACTACCCATTTCTATCAATCTCCAGTCTGGCCACGGCTCCTGAACAGCGGATCCTTCTCTACAAACTCAGAATTTTCTAATCGGGGAGATGGAAACGGATTTTTTTAACTTGGAGAACCCATTTAAGGGGAGCATGTTATCCTCACTTGTCTGACTAGCTTTTATATCGGACGGCACTGAAAATATTGGATCTCATTCATCAACTGTATAGTGGTAAAACTGTCTTTGTTGTCCATAGCAACCAATCAGGGATCAGTTTTCATTTCTCTAGAGCGGGATAAGAAATGAAAGCTGAGGTCTGATTGGTTGCTATGGACAACAGACAGTTTTACTGTTAGACCGTTTATATAAATAAGGCTCCTTAGGGCTTGTTCACACGGCGTTTTCACTCCGTGTTAACTACGCTTTTTAGATCCGTCTCTGGGACCGACAGGACGGACCCAGGGACGGATCTAAACAATTAGTGAGATTATCACTGCGGGCTATGAGGAACACGCAGCGGCGTTAACATGAGAGATCGCTGCTGCGTGTTTTAATCCTGAATGTGGGCTCCGTCTTTGAAAGAATTGACATACAAAAAAAAACAAAAAAAAGAAATAAAAATGATTTTATTGAATTAATATTTTTTTTCGTTACCCCCATATTATTGATCATTTTATATACACTTCGGGAGTCTTATCTTTTTATTTTGGCCATGTACAGTTTTATTCCAGGTTGCATCAGAAAATCCATAAGAGCGTCGCTCGCTCTCCCATTGGTCCAAATAGCCTCTTTTAACTTAGCCAATCACAAACAGAGCTCGCTCTGCATTTCTTTTCCCCATAGAACTCTATGAGAAAGTAGCTCACGCTCTGATTGGCCGGGATAGCCAAGCCCCCGCTAGCTCAACCAATCAGCTCTTTTCTGCCTTTTTACTGTATTTTGAACTGTCTCGCCTTTGATTTTGATTGGTCAATTCTTCTCCATAGGTTTTAATGGGTCTGTCGCTCCTATTCTGATTGGCGGAGCTAGCCAAGCCCCCGCTAACAACCAATCAGCTCTTTTCTGCATTTTTAATGTATTTTGAACTGTCTCGCCTTTGATTTTGATTGGTCAATAGTTCTCCATAGGTTTTAATGGGTCCCTGTCGCTACTATTCTGATTCATTGGTTTATGCCGACCAATGAGAAGAGCTTACAGAATTTGAATTACTGTATTTCCCGGCAATTTTCAATATCCAAATTCCCGATGTAGTGCCGTTCTTGATTTTTGGAAAGTGATTTTATTTCTGTATTTTTTTAGTAGGTTTGAGCTCTTTTTCAGAGAATATTTGACGCCTTTATAAAGGCGATTTTTTTGATTCATACTCCATGCCTCACGGACATATTTAATGATTTCTCGCTGTTTTCCAGCCTGTCTCGAATCGAAATACATGTGAGGCGCAGTCTCTTCTGCGTCTAAGTCCCCGCACTGCGCCCCACACACTGGGGAGGCGCGGTGGACTTTACACCGCATGTATGATCGCACTACGTCGGGCGGCGAATCTTAGGCGCAGTCCCGCACTGCGCCTCACACGTTGGCGAGGCGCGGCGGACTTTACACCGCATGTATGAGCGCACCTCGGCACCGACATACATGAGGCGCAAATTCCGCCGGAAAACTGGCGGAAACGTACGCTCCGACATGGCGAGAATCATACATATCGCCCTATGTATTAAAACTTAAAGGGAACCTGTCACATATGTTATGCCCCCCTTGCTGAGGACAGTACAAGCTAGTGTCAGACATGCTGTTTCCAGCGCTGTGTCCCTTATTCTGTAAAATGCTGTAATTTTAGAGCATTTACCCCTCAAATCTTATTCATGAGCAGGTGTTGGCCCCGCCCACCAAAGGCTAGCCCTTCCCACCTGGCTGTTATTTATTTGTTTCTACCTACTAAAAGTAATAGGTTTATCAGTTGAGGTGGGCGGAAACAGCAGGTCTGACACTGGCTTGTTCTGTCCTCAGGAAGGGGGACCAAAATTATGTGACAGGTTCTTTTTAAACTCCGACTTTGTTTCCTACTGCAACCATTCAGAGCTCTGCTATCATTTCTTATATTGCTCTGGGAAAATGAAAGCTGAGCTCTTATTGGTTGCTATGGGCGCAAAGAAAGTCCTACTTTTAGCCAGTTTTTTTGATAAATGGGGGGGGGGGGTCATACTAAAAAGGCATGAAGAAAAAGAATGAACATTATTGCTAAGTAATAAAGCGCTAAGGAGAGGTAAAAAAGGTTTTAAAGGCTAAATAATGATTGAATAAATAGATGATATAAGATGAGTTTAAATTGAAATGTACACCTATTCCATGGAAACAGGTGCCTAGCACTTGACCTGTGCATGATAGGTGGGGAATGAACAGGATATATGGGAAGTTTACAGTGAAATTAACATATATTCCATAGAAACGGGTGCCTAGAACTTTACCTGTGCATAAGTGGGGAATGAAAAGGATATATTGGCAGTTTAGAGTAAAATGTACACCTATTCCATAGAAAAAGTTGTCTAGCACTTTGCCTGTGCATGATAGGTGGGGAATGAACAGGACATATAGGAAGTTTACAGTGTAAGGAACACATTCCACGGAAACAGCTGCCTAGCGCTTAACCTGTGCATGATAGGTGGGGAATGAACAGTATATATAGGCAGTTTAGAGTAAAATGTACACCTATTCCATAGAAAAAGTTGTCTAGCACTTTGCCTGTGCATGATAGGTGGGGAATGAACAGGATATATAGGAAGCATATAGTGTAGTGAACAGATATTCCATGGAAAAGGGTGCCTAGCACTTTACCTGTGCATGATAGGTTTGAAATGACAGGACATATAGGAAGTTTAGAGTGAAAGGAACACATATTGCAGGGAAACAGGTACCTAGCACTCTACCTGTGCATGATAGGTTGGGAATGAATAGGATTTATAGGAAGCATAGAGTGTAGTGAACACATATTCCATGGAAAGAGTTGCCTAGCTCTTTACCTGTGCATGATAGGTGGGGAATGAAAAGTATGTATAGGCAGTTTAGAGTGAAATGTACACCTCTTTCATAGAAACAGTTGTCTAGCTCGTTATCTGTGCATGTAAGGTGGCTAATGAACGGGATGTATGGAAAGCGTAGAGTGTAGTGAACTACACCTTTTTCTATGGAATAGGTGTAAATTTAATTCTAAACTGCTTATATACCCTGTTCATTCCCCACCTATCATGCACAGGTAAAGTGCTAGGCACCTGCTTCCATGGAATATGTTTTCACTTCACACTCTGCTTCCTATATATCCTTTTCATTCCCCACCTATCATGCACAGGTAAAGTGCTAGGCACCTGTTTCCGTGGAATATGTGTTCCTTTCATTCTAAACTTCCTATATATCCTGTTCATTCCCCACCTATCATGCACAGGTAAAGTGCTTGACACCTCCTTCTATGGAATTTGTGTTCATTCCACTATAAACTCATGTTATATCTTATTTATTCAATCTTTTCTTTAGCTCCTGAAACCTTCTTTTCTTCTTCTTAACTCTTTATTACTTAGTTCATTCTTTTTCTTCATTCTATGCCTTTTAGTATGTCTCATAAATAGAGGCAATGGGGCAGATTTACCAATTAGATTTAACACTGAAAATTTAGACTAGACAGTCTTAAAATGTGCCACATTCATCATAGTGTTGATGAATCTTGCGCAAGTCTAGACTGTCTAGTCAAACCTTATCAGCTAGCTTACTTTCACTAATTGTGCCAAAATTTTGCCGCATTGTTTAGTGCTATATGCGAAGCCTTGCCCATTTTGTCGAAGGAGTCGCGGAAGTGTTAAGGAATGTGGTGTAAAGCATGTATTCCATTTTTTTAATGCAAATTGGGACAGAATTCTGCGACAATTGTCTTACACAATACACAGTGGGGCACATTCATTATTTTAAGTGCCAACAAAATAGCGCAGACATGTAGCGATGCCCTCTGGCCAAACTGGAAAACCAGAAGACATTGGTATTACATGCTGTTCGTTTCTAAGTGTAAAATTGTGAGCTTTTAGGTTGTAACCCAAAATTTCCACAATTTGTCATGTACGATAGTCTTAAACTTTCCCTTCTGTCTTCTTTTACAGGTGACACTCTTATTGTAGAGGAAGATAAAAGTAAACCTACACCTGCCTCAATTCATAGTATCAACGATCGAACCATATCAAAGAGTCCCCAGATTGTCCGAAGGGTAGTACCAGCTGACAATTCATGTCTCTTCACAAGTGTCTATTATGTGGTAGAAGGTGGCGTATATGACCCAGTCTGTGCCCCAGAAATGCGCAGTTTGATCGCTGAGATTGTAGCCAGCGACCCCACGAGTTACAGTGAAGCAGTGCTGGGTAAAAGCAATGAAGAGTATTGTGCCTGGATCCGCCGAGAGGACACCTGGGGAGGTGCCATAGAAGTATCAATACTCTCCAAGTTCTATCAGTGTGAAATCTGCGTTGTGGATACCCAGACGGTGAGGATTGACCGGTTTGGGGAAGATGCTGGCTACAGTAGAAGAGTCCTGCTCATTTACGATGGTATTCACTATGACCCCTTGCAGCGGCAGTTTTCCGATTCTGACATGCCACCTATGACCATATTTTCCTCAACTGATGATGAGGCATTGGTGCAAGCTTTAGAGCTGGCTGATGATGCCAGACGAAAGAGGCAGTTTACAGATGTTAACAGATTTGCCCTGCGCTGTATGGTATGTCAAAAAGGACTAACAGGACAGTCGGCAGCAAGGGATCATGCTAAGGAAACGGGCCATGCCAACTTTGGGGAGGTCTAATAGCACCTCTACTCTAATAGAATTGGTGGAAGCTACCTCACATATCTGAACCCAGTTTACAGAAAAGCAAAATCATGAACAAAATTTGTCTTTTTTTCTGCTATGTTCTTGGGTCAGAAAGCAGTAAAACTATTCAGTCTTCACAGGTTACCTTATTTTGCAGTTGTGAGCATCATATCCTTCCATTGCATTCCCTAGTTAAGTTATTAGCTCTAAGGGATCCACTGAAATATCCATGACCAAGAGTAGTATTTTACAGCCAAGCGAACCTCTCAGGTGGTTTATGCTACCCTATCTGAGAACAGGATGGAATACAAGGAGAGAAGCTGAGTTCTGTGATATATAGGGTTATATGATGGAGAGAGAAGTTGATCTCTGTGATATATAGGGTTATATGATAGAGGAGAGAAGCTGAGCTCTGTGATATATAGGGTTATATGATAGAGGTAGAGAAGCTGAGCTCTGTGATATACAGGGTTATATGATAAAGGAGAGAAGCTGAGCTCTGTGATATATAGGGTTATATGATAGAGGGAGAGAAGCTGAGCTCTGTGATATATAGGGTTATATGATAAAGGAGAGGAGCTGAGCTCTGTGATATATAGGGTTATATGATAGAGGGAGAGAAGCTGAGCTCTGTGATATATAGGGTTATATGATAGAGGGAGAGGAGCTGAGCTCTGTGATATATAGGGTTATATGATAGAGGGAGAGAAGCTGAGCTCTGTGATATAAAGGGTTATATGATAGAGGGAGAGGAGCTGAGCTCTGTGATATATAGGGTTCTATGATAGAGAGAGAAACTGAGCTCTGTGATATATAGGGTTATATGATAGAGGGAGAGAAGCTGAGCTCTGTGATATATAGGGTTATATGATAGAGGAGAGAAGCTGAGCTCTGTGATATACAGGGTTATATGATAGAGGGAGAGGAGCTGAGCTCTGTGATATATAGGGTTCTATAGGGTTCTGTGGTATATATGGTTGTGGGGTTTCTGAGTAAATCCTGACTGGAGTCCTTACTCCCCCACATACAGTAATTGACAGCTTTCCCTATATCAGTGCATCTTAAGGGTTGTCAGTCACTGTATGTCGGTGGGGTAACCAGGACTTTCAGTCTCACTTTCACAGATTTTTCTTTGCTTTTTAATCAAATCCTATAATCCAATTCATTACAGAGCTCAGCTTTTCTCCCTCTATCTAATTCTGCTGTCAGATAGGGCAGCATAAACTACCTGACAGATTCCCTTTAAGCTTTTTACCTAGATTTGACTACTTAAAAGTGGGGCAAAAGTTACATATTTATTATTTTGTGATGTTGCATGTTTAAATTATACTATATTATAACCATAGCGCCCATTATGTGATGCACAGTGTTTTGCCTTCTTTTAATTGCATTTTGTGTAACCTTGAAGTAGCCCTTGACATAAGGCAGCTGCATGCAAGTGTCTAAGCATTAGAACACACCAAATCGGACCTGGAAAGCATTCTTGACATTTTTCATGCTGGACTCCATTCAGGAAATCAGTTTTATATTACCAATGTGCTCTAACCAGCCACCGTACTATGTCATAATTGCACTAGGTGAGCCTTATCTCGCCATATTTCAGCTAAGTGTAATAAGCTGCTGGAATGAAGTGCCGATGCTGAGAAAGGGGAGAGCTATACTTCTCTGATGCTTGTGTTTTTGTTTCTTATTCCTTAAATTTATTTTAAATTTCATTGACACAATTTCCAGGAAAAGTCATGTTACCCCTGTCCATTATATTAAGCTGTGACAATCTGTAGAGTATACGACATGTAGAAGAGAAGTGAAACGTTTCAATACTGTTGCTTACAAAGTAATGACATGGACATGATAAAACCATAGATCACCTCATATACCTGTTAAAGGGGTTGGACATTATTTAAAACAAAAAAGCTTTGCTGGTCCAAAGGGATTAAAAAAAAAAAAATTAGTTATGAACTCGCCTTTTGAAACCTGCTTTATTCTGGCACCTCCGCTGCTGCGTGGGTTCCCCCTTGATGGTGTTATCTTCACCGGTCATGTGACACTGCAGCCAATCCCTGGACTCATCAGTCATATGGCAGTCATACAGAGAGATATTTTTTGTTTCTTTTTCTTAGCCTCTCCCCCTCATCCCCCCTAGAGAACAGGAAAATAACTACGCTTACGCAGCTCTCCATTCATGTCTACAGGAGATCCGGAAATACCGGCGCACTCCTGCTCTAATTTATTTGGTACGCCCATAGAAGACCTGCACAAGCTCGCCCATCTTTCAGTTCTCTGAGGCTGGCTCGTAGCGAGCAACCAACTGGCCTTTCAAAGGATTTTGTGAAGTGGAAAAACCCCTTTAAGCGAAGTGTGATCATGTGTAATAAGATGTTCAACCTTCTAATTTACTTTGCAAACAAGATCTTGAAATCTGTAAGAAAATACAGTAAATTGTAGCGTTCCCATCTACTATTTTATGCAGTCCATCCAATCGTCTGTGTGCTAAAAACATCGGCAGTACTATTCCTTACTGTATATTTCAGGCTGTTTTGTTGACTAAGAGTTATAGAAAGTGCAACGGTGTTCACCAGATCATGGGCTGAACTTTTTACAACATCTAGACCTCGTTTTTCAGTCACTGACAGCAAATAACTCTTGGAAACTGGCATACACAGTGTATTTCCATACGCATAGGCTCTTCCAAAATGATACACAGTTTACTGCTGTAAACTGTATATCATTTTAAGCATTTTCCTAAATTTCTCATGCAGAATTCATAAAAGCAGTTGATATTTTTCTGTAGAATACACTGCCTAAGATATATACCCTTTTAAATAACAACAGTTCACAAAGTAGGAAGGTGTGAAGGGGGTTTGTTTAAAGGTGTTTTCCCATCTCACAAATTCAGCTTTGAGGCCAGCTCATAAAGCGTACGAGTAGACCTGAGAGAACAGGAAGATGACTGCACGTACCCAAAATTTCCCCTATTATTTCTGGGGGAGTTCCAAATGTAGGCGGGTACACTCGCTTGGCTGTATTTGGAACTCCCATAGAAATTAGTGGGCATAACTGTGCAAGCGCAGTCATCTGCCTGTTCTTTAGAGGTCAGCTTATAGCTCTCTGAGCTAGCCTTAGAAGCAAAGTTGTGAGATGAGAAAACCCCTTTAAGTTTAAAACATTAGCCTTCAGGCTAGAATCACTAAAATGTCATGTCTAAATTTACACACAGATTTTAGCATCAGTCATATTCTTGTTCCAATAGTTTATTTTCAGGACCACTGTCTGTCTTGCCATCCACATGCAATGGTAAAATCACATAGGTCAAACTTGCTGTGGATTTTATCTGTGGATTTTCAGTAAAATACAAAGCAAGTGGATGAAATTTTCACAAATTTCATCCACACATAAAGAATTTTGTTTCCATGTTAAAATGACCTGTGGTGTAGATTTTAAAATTCGCAGAAAGAGAAAAAATTTCTCTTGCAGGAAGAGCAGATTATTGCTGAAATTCTTTCCCCTATTAAGAGTATCCTCAGAGATGTATGGCTTATCCACATGACTGGATATAAATGTCTGATAGACATGGGTTCCACCTCTTGGATTCACACCTATCTTGAGAATGGGGGTCCCCATACCACTCAGTCTTGCATGTGCCTGGACCGCACAGGTGGCCGAACATGCATGGTTCTCTCCTTTCATTTTAATGGGCTTTCCCAGTACAGCCAAGCATACTCACTCAGCTGTACTCTGAACTCCCATAGTAGAGAACAAAGGGAGACGCTCATGTATAGCCACCTCTCGGTTCTGTACAGTCATGGCACAGATGAGGATTGGGAAGATCTCTGAGAAGATAATTCCTTTTACGTTCAGTAGGAAAGAAAAACAATTCCCAGTGAAATTTGTATGTAATGTTGCGCAACTGCAGATTTTAAAATGTATTTCTTCTCCCCTCCACCTTTCCCTACAAATTTTGCAGGAAACGACCACTTTCCAATCCAACCCTTTTGAAATTATTCTACGGTCAATGTCTCTGAAAGTTCCCAACTTGGTAATAAAGTGACTTGCATTGCTATTAACACATGAACTCCTCAGTATTCAAGTCCTTGGCAGCCTATTCAATGTCACAAAACTTGAGTAACTGGTTAGACATTGTAGCAAGTGCTTAATATGTTTTAATTGGAATGTTTACTGACCCTGTTCCATATATTTAGGTTGCGATTAAGAAATTCTCGAAATCATATTTCTTGGAGATGCCTAAGGCTTGCAGATCATTATTAGGCCGGTACTATCCCTGTATACATAAAGGGGCTATAAAAGCTCAGATCCACCAGTTATTGTACATAGTCTTGATATAAGCTAAAAAAACAAAACACATAACCTCATTGCCAAGTGGTGGAAGGCTATACTGTATAAGTTGCACCATATTGGTCTGGTTAGGCTATTTGCGTACTATTGTTTACCCCTTTGCTGTCGTCATTGACACTTCCATAAGAAAAGACAGGCAAAGCTTACAATGAGTGGGGTAACTGAGAATGTGCCTGTAGCTTTGAAATGTCGTTGTATTACTCTGCCACAGAGTAGATCAGTCGACCTGCTGTTCTCGTTAAACCACCATGATTGTTTTTGTTATAAGCTATATTTAATGTTAAGTTTACTTGATGTGTAATGTATTGTATCAATGTGTATGTGGCACTGATCTCATAAAACAGGGCTGAATAACCCAAGTTCTCTTTGTTATAATGCCTTCTTCACACTAGCACCAAGGCTAAACACATGAAGTGGTTTCATCAACCTCCTTTGATGCCAGCAGAGCAGAAACTAGTAAACATGGACACGTCCAAATGTGTTAAGTAAAGCCTTTGCTTTCAGCACTGGGCAGTGCTCCACTTGTATCCACTTGGATTACAAGTCCCATTGACTTGAATAAGATTGTACTTTAAACCCTCTCAAACACTTCACAGTGACAAACCAAAAGCCAGATATACCCTGGAGTGTTGGTTTTCAGTGCCTGTGTGTGTATGAATCTTCTACGTCAACAGCAATGAAGGAAGGGTTGTGTATAACTTAATCTTCCAAGTCCAAAATCTCTAAAGGAAACATTCAACCAGTCCTTGCTTGTAAAGTTTTGGATTTTTTTTCTTGTTTTTAAAAAAACTAAAAGGCAAGACCCATCTAATGTTAATCTACTGCCATGTCAGACGATAACATAAGTGCCGCCCATGAGCTTGAATGATGAGGCCGTGACACTCCTCATAGACCTTAATAACTCTTGAGCACCACTAAGGGAATGTTCACACGTCAAATTTCGGCGCACATTTCGTGTCGTATTTGCGCTCTAATACGCGGCGAGATGCGCGCCAAAATTACGGTAATCCATAGTTCTCATAGAGAACTATGGATTACGCCTCCTCTTCCCGCTCGTACACTACGATCGTATTGTATGAGCGGGGAGAGAAGTGACATGTCAATTACTTGCGGCGAATACGTGCCCTGATTAATGCATGTCAATGGGGGCAGCAGGCGTATCGGCGCGACTTCCAAAGCACCCGGCGTAACTGCGGCCATACTGTACGCGCCGCAGTTACGCTGTGTGAACATAGCCTAAGAGATTTCGGTTACTGCAATCCTAACGCAACAGTTTAAAGTGAACCTGTCCGGTGATTTCTGCTGCAACAGGATTACATAAAATAAGAGTAGCAGTTGCTCTGTGATTGTTTATATGATTTGAAGCAGTTTTTTGGTAAAAAGTAGGGCTCTTAAGGGAGACTGTGAAAGTCATGCTTACCCTGCCCGTATATTGTGATTGATAGGTAGCTCTGTACACGCACTGATATAGGGAAAGCTGTCAATCACTGTATGTCGGTAGGGTAAGCAGAACTCTCATTGTCTCTACTCAGAGTCCTGTCAGGTATCCTGCTCTGAATCATATAAACCAATATACTAAAGAGCTAAGCTTTTGTACCTCTATTGCATCCTGATCTCAGGGTAGCAAAAATTACCTGACCAGTTCACTTTAACCAAAAGGCCATTCAAATCAATGGCACTTGGCTTTATTACTCATGAATTCTCTGGCTGGTGCCGAATGGGGTTCACTGCTTTAGGCCTTGTTTACAAAGCAGATCTTAATGTTGAATCCATGTGAAGTACGAACTGTGTCCTGGGGTTACGTCTCTTTCATTTGAAATCCCTGACATGACTCTTATTGATGTGCATTCTACATTTGGCTAATTCACTGCAAGCAAAAGTGGAAGCCATGACAGAAATGAATTTCTGGTGCGGAATCCACCGTGTAAACATGTCCTTCATAGTTGTAAAATAGGCAAAGGTGCATTTCTTTCAACCATAAAGGGCCACATGTATGTAATAGTTTTGGTCTAGAACGCACATTTTTCCCCACATGGGGAAAAAAGTGAGTTTTAGGCCAAAATTGTTTCATACATGTGGCCCAAAGTTGGAGAGTGAAGGATAAAATAGAAAAAGAAGTCCCTTCAATGTGTGTTGGTTTCCTATATGGAAGACCATGCAAGGCGATGAACACTAATTTCCCCTCTCAAGGGTATTAAAGATGGTACCCCTGACCTTTTAAATAGATTGATATCTGTTTTAAGGTTCGGATTGCATTTTGTACCCCTGGATTCCTGCTAATACTTGAATGAGGTGCAATACTAGACACGGGCATGGGTAAGAGCGGCACTGTTTCTGGGGAACCTGATGCTTTCCACTGCTGTTCTGGAGCTTGTGGGCTATATGCTCCACCTCTGGGTTTTCATCCTAACATATTGGAGAGGCTCCAGTGTGAGTGAATGAAGCATGAGCCTCTCTTCTGTGTTGGGATGAAGTGAAGACAAGTGGATCACTAAATTAGGTAACTATTAGGAGTATTCAAAGGAGAAAAATGAGTTTATGAATGCAATGGACGACAATGAATCTATATTGTTTTATCACCATGTAGTGATCTTCTCCCTTAGCACAGAGAGGCTGGATTAGAAGTAGTATATAAATGTAGATTTTGTGCTATCATTTATTCAAGGTGTTTTCTCCACTCACAGATTTATGGCATATTGTGAGATTGGTGTGGGTACCACATCTTGAGAATGGGCCCCAGAGCGGGTGCAGGACAGTGGGACAGTTCCCACCACCTCTTCATTCAAAACAGAGATTTTCTTATTTTCCCAGAGGTGGGACCTACATCTATCACATACTTAAAGCATATCCTGTGAATGTGCCAAAAATGTATAAGATGGAAAAACCCCTTAACATCCTTATGTTACAGAACCAGTCAACCAAATTGTAGCCAACTCTAGACTGGCATTTCTATGCTCTTGCACACCAAACCTTACCATGAAATTGACTTATGGATGCTCTTACCTATCCACCAATAATATTACAGTGACTTGCATCTATACTTATTTACTTGACAAATGCCTGATTGTATACCTTCAGATGGTGCACGATCCCTTATATTGTGAATGTTGTCTATAAACCTGTCTTTATGGCATAGCCTTAAACATCCATAAAGTGAACTCTTCTGATCTGCTTGTTTTACATGCTCAATGTGTAATCTATCAACAAGCTGTAGAAACTCGCCACCACTAGTATTCTAGATTTCTTGTATTTCACCCACATGGTGTATATTGTTGTACATTGCTGTTACAGATTACTTTGCATCACAGTGTTGAGTTTACAGTTTTCAGTTGGACATGTACACAATACTGTACATTATATACAGTATGTAATACTATGCTGATTTTATCTACGGTGCTGCTTTACCTGGTAACTGCTTCACAATGCATTCTACCTTGAACACGTTTTGATAAATAAAGAAGACAGTGACTTGCTTTGTGTGATGGTTTTGCTCTGATATGAATAAAGTCACTAGTTAATCAAATGTGTGTTGTCTTATCTAGATCTTAATACTGGCCTATGTGTGAAGGAATTCCTATCTATGCCTATGTATGGCAAAGGTGAACATTCTTACCAAATACATTTCTGTTCTGATTTAGTTTCTTTTCAAAGATAAAGCAGATTATCTATACTGCTTGTTTACCGAAGGTTTTCTAGGCTACCAACCAATTGTGTGCTCCAGAAGCAGTAGTCAGGCTGCTATTCCCTGCTGTGTCTTATCAGGATGGGGCCGAGTGGCTTGGTTCATACAAGCACATTTTCAAATACAGTGGAGAAGATAAGTATTTGATACATTTTTATTGTAGACTCCAGGACCTTGAAATGCTGCTTATGGAGCTTCTCCTTAGATGCACTGGCTGTGTGTTTTGCGTCATGCTGGAAGACCTAGCCATGACCTATCTTCAATGCCGTTACTAGTTGAAGGAGGTTGTTGGCCAAAATCTTACGATACATGGCCCCATCCATCCTCCCTTCAATGTGGTGCAGTCAACCTGTTCCCATTACAGAAAAACATCACCAAAGTATGCTGTTACCACCCCCATGCTCCGTGATTGGGATGGTGTTCTTGGAGTCGTAATCTCCAAACACAGCGAGTGGAGTTGGTACAAAAAAGTCCTCCCATGCCTCTTCTGGATCATCTAGATGGTCATTGCCGACCTTAAAATGGGCCTGGACATGTACTGGCGTGAGCAGGGCGACCTTGTGTGCCCTGTAGGACTTTACTGACAGTGTAGTGTATTGCTAACGGTAATCTTTGAGACTGTGGTCCTGGCTATTTTCAGGTCATTTACCAGTTCCTCCGTGTGGTTCTGGACTGATTCTTCACCTTTCTCAGAATCATTCTTACCCCACAAGGCAAGATCTTTCATGGAGCCCCAGACCAAGGAAGATTGACAGCCATCTTATGTTTCTTCCATTTTCTAATAATTGCCCCAACAGTTGTTGCCTTCTCACCAAACTGCTTGCCTATTGTCCTGTAACCCATCCCAGGCTTGTGCAGTTCTACAATCTTGTCCTTGATTTCCTTAAACACCTCTTTTGGTCTTGACCATGGTGGAGAGGTTGGAGTGAGATTGTGTGTGTGGACAGGTATCTTTTATACAGGTAACAATTTCAAACAGATGCAATTAATACAGGTAACGATTTCAAACAGATGCAATTAATACAGGTAATGAGTACAGAGTAGGAGGGCTTCTTAAAGAAAAACTAACAGGTCTGTGAGAGCCAGAATTCTTGCTGGTTGGTAGGTGATCAAATACATGCAATAAAAGCAAAATAATTATTTAAAAACCATACAATGTGACTTTCTGGAATTTTTTTTTTTTTTTTAAAGATTGTCTCTCACAGTTGAAGTGTACCTACGACAAAAATTACAGACCTCTCCATTCGTTGTAGGTGGGAAAACCTACAAGATCGCTAATATATCAAATATTTATTTTCCCCACTGACTACATTTGGATATAAACTTGGGAATAATGGGAAACCATGCAGGTATGGAACAGGAAAACGCCGCAACAACTTTTACCATTGGTGGTTAAGGTAGAAGTAGCTGATACAAGGAGCTTCAAACTTTCCTGATGCTGCAATAAATATCCATAGTAGCACGCATGTTCAGGCCAGCCATGAGATGATCAGAGGTAATCGGAGCCTCAGACCTAAAGTGCTAAAAAAAAATACATAACCCTCTCAACAAATGCAGTGAGGCAGGCCCGGGGAAACAAAGTAAACTGGGAGATGGGAAACCCCTTTAAATAGAGCCATAGTCCCTCAGATGATCGCAATGTTACTTGCCTAGAAGGCGGCAATTGGCAAGAAAGCACCCCTGTTCTCTGCATTTTAACCAAAAGGTAAAATGAATTAGCTGGGAGGGAGCTCTCCATATTAACCATATAATCTGTAGAGTGAACAGGCAAAGTGTGCAGTTGGTGTGGTAACTAAAAAAGCTGCATACAGCAATTGCTGAATAATTATTTTACTTCTATCATAAAGTGCATGGTGTATGAACTTCAAGCAACAATGCCAACATACTCCAAATCATCACATTAATATCAATGAGCAAGTCAGTACTTAGCTGTATATTATAGCCGTCACTTTAGCTTCACATCTCAGCAAAATAGAGTCCAATATTCGAGCTGGTTAAATGAACTGAAGGCCCCCTAGTGGTGGCTCATCTCCCAAAAAACTATAGGACCAGGTAGCTGAAATCCAACTGCTCAGATCTATATTTCGGATACCAACTTTTAGGAGTGAGGAGGCCACCATAAACATTTGGTGGTTGTCCAATCCAGCGAAAATAGGGCTGTTTTTACTGACACTGGGGTTTCTGGGAAATGGGCACTGCTACCCAATCATAATATAAAATGCAATTTAACTATATCATTACAGTTAGAGGGGTTGTCTATACACTATTCACAAAAATAATTGACTTCCGGGTGTAATTTATTGAAAAAAAATAAAGATTTCACGCTCTGGTGATATTTTATCCTGAAAGTAGGCCATTTAAATTGTAGCATGCAGTGTTGGCTTTTGTTTCATTAAATTGGTGAAAAAAAATCAACATCAGTGGAGGGTATACATCATCAAAAATGTCAGTGTCTCAAGAATGTGTCGTGGCCTTGAGCTTCAATTACAGCTTGACAATGATGTCGCATGCTGTTCACAGTTCAAGTTATTGACTGCTGAAGCATCTCATCCCACTCTTCTTCAAGGGAGCCCATCAGATCATTGAGGTTTGGGGGTACAGAGTTACAAGCTTCCACATGGTGACTCAGCTGATCCCACAGGTTTTCTAGGGGGTACAGGTCTGGAGGTAGTGAAGGTCACTCCATTTGATGTACCCCAGGCAGGTGTGTCTAGTCAATACAGAGCTGGCCTACACTTTGTAAATGGTACAGTGACAGCCTATACTACTTGAATAACATCATTAATCCAGTCATTGTGCCTCTGCATGAGCAACACAGGGCTAATTTCATCTTCATGGACGACAATGCTCCAGCTCATCGAGGTGACATCATTAGGGAACGGCTGTTGGAGACTGGGGGACCTCACATGGAGTGGACTGCCATATGTATAGATAAAAATAAAATTATCCTACTCTCCCATTTATACCAATTCAGGAGGATCCTATTTAGAAAACAAAATGGTACAACCATCATTTCCAGCCTTAGCTATGGCTCCCATAAACTATTATATTTTTGCAGGTTTAGCTATAGTTTGTACTGTTTTGGGGGACAACTTTAAGATCACTTTTTATTGCATACTTTTCATAGCAGCAACTCCCCAAAAATGTTGGCATTTCTAGGACACTTCTACAATTCACTGCAATACCTCTGTGTCTGGAGTTAGCTCTGTCAGCGGGTGATTAACCCCTTAGCTGCCGCAATCTATCGTGATCGCTGCAGCTAAGGTAAAGACAGAAGGAGGACGCTCCTTCTGTCTCCCCTCACAGCAGGTGCAGCACAATTACTGCAGCTGGCTGCTTACCTGACAGCCCGGAAACCTTTTTTTTTTCCGTAGGTTCTGGCTTACGGTTTGGTCTATACAGTGTCCATAAGACACCAATCTGCAAAATCTGTGCAGCTATAAACTCAGATTTATTACTATTGGCAGCCACTACGCTCCTGGAATTAGTTAAAGGGGTGTTCCTACAAAAAGCATTCACCCAAAGAAAAGTTCAGAGGCTCACCTCTATTAGCCGCATGATGCACACCTTGGCTCTTCCTCCTCAGAGAACGTCCAACCTCAAAGCACTGCACGGGCCGCAAGTCCTCGACCTCCGGATATGAACCAAACAAACTGAATAAATGTGGTCCAGCAAAATGAGGAAAACAGGACTTCTTTATTTTATCTTCAGGTACAGAGGGTTAAAAAGATGAGACTACTGCACGCTAACGCGTTTCGGGCATTACAAATCATGCCCTTGTTCACAGTTTATCACATAAGTACAAACTAACAACATACATATGTGAAGGAAGGGGCGTATACCTAGTCAGCCCAAGACATCACTTCCTATTAACCCTTGCACTACAAGAACCTTATATATGTTTGTTGTACAAAAGAGAATATAAAACCTTAAAATAGTTAAAAACAAAAACAACAACATCAGTGCATAATGACAATTTGATAAGCATATTAAAGGGTATTTTAATAAATGTATAGCAAATTATTGCAGAAGTTTAACCCTTCCGAAACTCATGCTCCTAACTCCAGAATCCAAACTGCTTTCCGCAAACAAACCAACTGTTCCCAGTTTCCTCCTCTCCTAAGGCAATCTATTTTTTCTATAGCATACAAACAAAAACTCTTTAATGAACCAGCATGTATTTCTAAAAAAATGTCTAACTGCTCCAGATTAATGAACCTGTTTATTTTTAATCCCCGCTATATGTTCATAAATCCTAGTTTTCAGCTTCCTTATGCTGCCACCAATGTAAATCTGTACACTCTATGACATATACTACATGATGACTAATAAATTGTTTTATTTGGAAACTTCTGTCATTATTGATATTGCCTGTAAAGGTTTTGATTTTATTTGCATATTGGCAGGTATTGCACCTACTGCTTCCACAAGGGAAGAAGCCCATTTGCGATACCAAGTTTTTTTTATGCCTGCTGTAGTATATTCACATTTGGTTACTGTGTTGCCTATAGTTTTATTTCTTATGGGAATACATTTAACTCCTTGATCAATAATATTTGCCAAAATTGGGTCTTGTTGGAGGATGTTAACATTTTTATGAAATACCTTCTTTATTTTATGGAAATCCAAATAAAATGGGGTAGAAAAAACTAAACCCTTATCATTCTCATTAATTTTATGCTTGTTTGATAACAGCTGATCCTGTATTTTATCTTTCATTTTATTGATAGCCTCTTGGGTTTTTTCACTGTATAACCCCTACTTCTTATTATTTGATTTATCGTGGATTATGAAAAAGAAGTTAGCACCATAAATCAAAGATTAAACTTCCGCAATGATTTGCTATACATTTATTAAAATACCCTTTAATATGGTGCTTATCACATTGTCATTAGGCACTGATGTTGTTGTTGTTTTTAACTATTTTAAGGTTTTATATTCTCTTTTGTACAACAAACATATATAAGGTTCTTGTAATGCAAGGGTTAATAGGAAGTAATGTCTTGGGCTGACTAGGTATACGCCCCTTCCTTCACATATACTGTATATGTTGTTAGTTTGTACATATGTGATAAGCTGTGAACAAGGGCAAGATTTGTAATGCAATACATCTGTGGCTGGAGTGAGCTCTGTCAGCGGGTGATTAACCCCTTAGCTGCCGCAATCTATCGTGATCGCCGCAGCTAAGGTAAAGACAGAAGGAGGACGCTCCTTCTGTCTCCCCTCACAGCAGGTGCAGCACAATAACTGCAGCTGGCTGCTTACCTGACAGCCCGGAAACCTTTTTTTTTTCCCGTAGGTTCTGGCTTACGGTTTGGTCTATACAGTGTCCATAAGACAGTCATCTGCAAAATCTGTGCAGCTATAAACTCAGATTTATTACTATTGGCAGCCACTACGCTCCTGGAATTAGTTAAAGGGGTGTTCCTACAAAAAGCATTCACCCAAAGACAAGTTCAGAGGCTCACCTCGATTAGCCGCATGATGCACACCTTGGCTCTTCCTCCTCAGAGAACGTCCAACCTCAAAGCACTGCACGGGCCGCAAGTCCTCGACCTCCGGACATGAACCAAACAAACTGAATAAATGTGGTCCAGCAAAATGAGGAAAACAGGACTTCTTTATTTTATCTTCAGGTACAGAGGGTTAAAAAGATGAAGCTACTGCATGCTAACGCGTTTCGGGCATTACAAATCTTGCCCTTGTTCACAGTTTATCACATAAGTACAAACTAACAACATACTTTTTATTGCATACTTTTCAGAGCAGCAACTCCCCAAAAATTTTGGCATTTCTAGGACACTTCTACAATTCACTGCAATACATCTGTGGCTGGAGTGAGCTCTGTCAGCGGGTGATTAACCCCTTAGCTGCCGCAATCTATCTTGATCGCCACAGCTAAGGTAAAGACAGAAGGAGGACGCTCCTCCTGTCTCCCCTCACAGCAGGTGCAGCACAATTACTGCAGCTGGCTGCTTACCTGACAGCCCGGAAACCTTTTTTTTTTCCGTAGGTTCTGGCTTACGGTGTGGTCTATACAGTGTCCATAAGACAGTCATCTGCAAAATCTTTGCAGCTATAAACTCAGATTTATTACTCTTGGCAGCCACTACGCGCCTGGAAGTAGTTAAAGGGTTGTTCCTACAAAAAGCATTCACCCCAAGAAAAGTTCAGAGGCTCACCTCGATTAGCCGCATGATGCACACCTTGGCTCTTCCTCCTCAGAGAACGTCCAACCTCAAAGCACTGCACGTAACTGCACTGCATGTAACGTAGTTTTACTGCTATTAACCCCTCAGCCATCATGAAATTACATTGCACCAGAGGGTGGTTTTAGGTGGCAGAGTCCCCCTCCCCTTCAAAGTGCTTAAATTCTATGATCTCTAATAACCCGGGTAACTGCAGCATAATGTCAGCTAAAGCAAACTGCTGTGAATCAGGCAGGTGCCTCTCCTGTACCCATCTCATGCCTGCCTTCCTGATGTAACAAAGGGGCTCAAAAGCTTACGTTTGTATGCTTTGATTTATTTTGTCTGTCCAAAAATACAAAACCCAGATTACTTTATTTATTCATTTTTTTCAAATAGAAAAATATGAAGGGAGTTATCTGTAGTTAAAGTGGTGTTCCCACAAAGCAAAGTGTACTGCACAGGTCGGCTCCCCGGATGACTGTACATGAGAATGAAGAGGGTGGTGCATGTGGCCGTCCATTCATCTCTGTGGAAGCTCCCGCATATAGCTGAGGGCACACCCGCCGTTATATACTGAACTCCCATATAAGTGAAAGGAAGACAGCTTCAAGCCTACTTGTGCAGTACACCTTGCTTTGTAGGAACACCAAACTGAATAAATGCTGTCCAGCAAACTGAGGAAAACAAGACTTCTTTATTTTATCTTCAGGTAAAAGGGGGTTTTTAAAAAAATGAAGCTAACTGCAGTGAAAGCTAATGCGTTTGGGGCCCATTACAAATCTTGCCCTTGTTCACAGCTTATTCACATATGTACAAACTAAAAAACATATACAGTATATGTGAAGGAAGGGGGTATACCTAGTCAGCCAAAAACATTACTTCCTATTAACCCTTGCATTACAAGTACCTTATATATGTTTGCTGTACAAAATAGAATATAAAACCTTAAAATAGTTAAAAACAACAACAACATCAGTGCCTAATGACAATGTGATAAGCACCATATTAAAGGGTATTTTAATAAATGTATAGCAAATCATTGCGGAAGTTTAATCTTTGATTTATGGTGCTAACTTCTTTTTCATAATCCACGATAAATCAAATAATAAGAAGTAGGGGTTATACAGTGAAAAAACCCAAGAGGCTATCAATAAAATGAAAGATAAAATACAGGATCAGCTGTTATCAAACAAGCATAAAATTAATGAGAATGATAAGGGTTTTTAGTTTTTTCTACCCATTTTATTTGGATTTCCATAAAATAAAAAAGGGTTTATTTCATAAAAATTTTAACTTCCTCAACAAGACCCAATTTTGGCAAATATTATTGATCAAGGGGGTTAAATGTATTCCATAAGAAATAAAACTATAGGCAACACAGTAACCAAATGTGAATATACTACAGCAGGCATAAAAAAAACTTGGTATCGCAAATGGGCTTCTTCCCTTGTGGAGGCAGTAAGTGCAATGCCTGCCAATATGCAAATAAAATCAAAACCTTTACAGGCAATATCAGTAATGACAGAAGTTTCCAAATAAAACAATTTATTAGTCATCATGTAGTATATGTCATAGAGTGTACAGATTTACATTGGTGGCGCAAAAGGAAGCTGAAACTAGGATTCATGAACATATAGCGGGGATTAAAAATAAACATGTTTACCAATCTGGAGCAGTTAGACATTTTTTTAGAAATACATGCTGGTTTCATTAAATTTAGTTTTCGTTTGTGCTATAGAAAAATAGATTGCCTATGAGGGGAAAGGAAATTTGGGAAAAAGTTGGTTTGTTTGCGGAAAGCAGTTTGGATTCGGGGAGGTTTAGGAGCATGAGTTTCGGAGGGTTTAAACTTCTGCAATAATTTGTATACAATTTATTAAAATACCCTTTAATATGCTTATCAAATTGTCATTTTTGCACTGATGTTGTTGTTTTTGTTTTTAAATATTTTAAGGTTTTATATTCTCTTTTGTACAAAAAAACATATATAAGGTTCTTGTAGTGAAAGGGTTAATAGGAAGTGATGTCTTGGGCTGATTTGGTATACCCCCCTTTCCCTTCCATATGTAGTTGTAGTTTTTTAATTTATGTGAATAAACTGTGAACAAGGGCATGATTTGTAATGCCCGAAACGCGGGTTAGCGTGCAGTAGTCTCATTTTTTTAACCCTCTGTACCTAAAGATAAAATAAGAAGTCCTGTTTTCCTCATTTTGCTGGACCAATTTATTCAGTTTGTTTGGTTCATATCCGGAGGTCGAGGAATTGCGGCCTTTGCAGTGCTTTGAGGTTGGACGTTCTTGAGGAGGAAGAGCCAAGGTTTTGATCATGCGGCTAATAGAGGTGAGCCTCTGAACTTTTCTTTGGGTAAATGCTTTTTGTAGGAACACCCCTTTAACTAATTCCAGGAGCGTAGTGGCTGCCAATAGTAATAAATCTGAGTTTATAGCTGCACAGATTTTGCAGATGACTGTCTTATGGACACTGTATAGACCAAACCGTAAGCCAGAACCTACGGAAAAAAAAAAGGTTTCCGGGCTGTCAGGTAAGCAGCCAGCTGCATTTAATTGTGCTGCACCTGTTTGTGAGGGGAGACAAAAGGAGCGTCCTCCTTCTGTCTTTACCTTAGCTGCGGTCACGATAGATTGCGGCAGCTAAGGGGTTAATCACCCGCTGATAGAGCTCACTCCAGCCACAGTTGATGCGGCATGAGGAAAGCGGTAATATACTGCTGGTCCTATGTTGTGATCGTGTGGGCCCCCGCTTGAGAGCCCGCACGATGTTCAGGACGTACAGGTATGCCATTTGTGATAAGGCACTTCCCGCTAAGATGTACTGGTACGTCCAATGGAAAGGGGTTAAAGGATCCAATTTTTAATACATAGTAATACATAAGTTTTTATGAAATTTTTTATGTAAATATCATAGAAATACAGTATATACATTTTAAGACCTACATTTCACAAAATGATAAAATAATATTTAATTTACAATCTAATATACAGTTAGGATCCTGACAGGAATTTCTGAGGCAACAGTAGGTTTATTAATGCAAATTTACTAACCATGTGAAAAAGAGGGACATCAAAGAGCAGAGAGGGACAGAGAAACGTGAGTTAAAAATAGGGACTGTCCCTCCAAAAGAGGGACACTTGGGAGGCATGGCTATAGCGTTAATGGGAGGAGGTGAAGTTGGATCACATGAGTTGCCTGGAAAACCTGTTTTTGGCTAGTATAACTGTAAGGCCTGGGTTTGTACATCGTGGAAGGGTCAGGGGGCTGTTTCGGCACACAATAATTAGAAGACTAGAGGCTAAAGTGCATGATAAGGAATTATGGGTGACCTAGCATGCTTTTGGGGGACTTATAGCTGAGAGAGTCCATCGTAGTAAGGCCTAGATAACATCATTGGGGAGTAAAAGGCATGCTGGAAGCAATGCTGATTTAGTGTAGTAGGCTTGGACAGTCTCGCCCTGGAAGAAATGGCTTGTGGGGCTTATCGCTTGTTGTCCCTGAAGTGATAAGGACGGAGTGTGCTGAGTCCTTGGAGGAACCACTTCAGGAGAGTCTGCTGGAGGCTGTTGAAGACGTATCAGATCAGAAGGAGTTAAAGAAGCTTGGGTTGTAGGAATTGTGAGAGAAGGCTATCATTGGCCCAAAAAGAAGTTTGGCAATTAGAATAACACAGTCTCGGCACTGCTGCTCTGCACTATTCCTCCATAATCAGTGACCCACGTGAACCTTGTTATTTATGAATGACTCTGTGGTGCTCAGTGAACAAACAGATAGACATCAATCACTCGAACTAGGATAAAGAATGGGCCTAGAGGAAGCGTGTGTGAACGCGAAATGGCCGTAGCCTGCTAAGCTACTGTGTATCCAGTGTTTGTCCCTCCACATGGAGTTATTGCCGCAATAAAGAAGGACTTTTAAGGATGTGGTGAGTGCCATGAATTCCATTCTTTACCCTAGTTCCAAAAAGAAGTTGTTTGAGGCATCAGCTTGAGCCTTTGAAGTGGCCTGGATGGTTTTGTCATGTATTGAGGTATGGAATCGGGAGCGTATTATAGTTTAGCTCAAGGAGGGCTCTCAAGAACAGATAGGTAAGGAGAGCAACACACCTATATGGGGAATTGGTGAAGTTAGATATTGTGTGTAATCCAAGCTTTTTATGTGCTAAGGTGAAAATAACACCTATAATCTCCGTGAAGTTCAAGTGGTATTCATTCCCATTTCACTGATTAGCTGTAAACATATAGGCAACAGTAAATAAAAACTATTACCAAATATATTGCGTCTCTGATTTTGCCTCTTCAGATTTAGAGCAGTTTTTATCTCTTAACTTTAACTCTATAGGGCTCAGTAGCCTTGTTTACATTTGTTTAGAAACCTCCATCATCAATGATATACCAGTCACTGCTGTAAAACTAAAAGCAATATATGGTTATGCACATCCAAAAAAGCATTTTTGAAAAAAATGAACATAGGTGCAACACTGGTGCGGCTGTAGTATACATACATACATATTCCAATAACAGTGGCACACTATAAACTGAAGCACTATCAAAGGGGACATAGGAATTTTGAAAAAAGCATTTCTGCTATCTAGGATATATGAAAAAATTTGAGATTCTCAGTTCACATTTTTGATTAAAACTGTTTAAGCCACCTCCGAACTTCAACAGGACCTCAGGCAGGTAGTCCTACACTATTGATTCCTACACTATAGATACCTCTCGTTTGGGTCCTATTCCGACCTCCATAATCCCAAAGGGAAAGAAGGAACCAGCTTACAAGTTACAAATGCACTGAAAAAAAAGCCATGTCAAAGGGGGGTGGAGTGCAAAAAAAAAAATGGAGGCAGCACTCCTCCAAACTCAAAATAAAAGCAATATATGGTTATGCACATCCAAAAAAACATTTTTGAAAAAAATGAACATAGGTGCACCACTGGTGCGGCTGTAGTATACACTCACCGGCCCCTTTATTAGGTACACCATGCTAGTAACGGGTTGGACCCCCTTTTGCCTTCAGAACTGCCTCAATTCTTCATGGCATAGATTCAAAGGTGTTGCAACGATGCTCAATTGGTACCAAGGGGCCCAAAGAGTGCCAAGAAAAAAAAAAAAATTTCCCCACACCATGACACCACCCCCAACCCGCCTGAACGTTGATACAAGGCAGGATGGATCCATGCTTTCATGTTGTTGACGCCAAATTCTGACCCTACCATCCGAATGTCGCAGCAGGAAATCGAGACTCATCAGACCAGGCAACGTTTTTCCCAATCTTCTACTGTCCCAAATTTCGATGAGCTTGGGCAAATTGGAGCCTCAGTTTCCTGTTCTTAGCTGAAGGAGTGGCACCCGTTGTTTGGGCTTCTGCTGCTGTAGCCCATCTGCCTCAAAGTTCGCCGTACTGTGCGTTCAGAGATGCTCTTCTGCCCACCCTTTGGGTTTTAACGGGGGCTATTTGAGTCACTGTTGCCTTTCTATCAGCTCGAACCAGTTGCCCATTCTCCTTTGACCTCTGGCATCACAAGGCTTTCCGCCCACAGGACTGCCACTCAGTGGATGTTTTTTCTTTTTCGGACCATTTTTCTGTAAACCCTAGAGATGGTTGTGGTGAAAATCCCAGGAGATCAAGCAGTTTCTGAAATACTCAGACCAGCCCTTCGGGCACCAACAACCGTGGCCAAAGTTCAAGGCACTCAAATCACTTTCTTCCCCCTATGATGCTCGGTTTGAACTGCAGAAGATTGTCTTGACCATGTCTACATGCCTAAATGACACTGAGTTGACGCCATGTGATTGGCTGATTAGAAATTAATGTGTTACGAGCAGTTGGACAGGTGTACCTAATAAAGTGGCCGGTGAGTGTATATACATACATATTTCAATAACAGTGGCACACTATAAACTGAAGCACTATCAAAGCGGACATAGGAATTTTGAAAAAAGCATTTCTGCTATCTAGGTTTTACTGCTGTAAAACCACCCACAGCTTAACCAGGAGGTGAGCATAAAGCTGGCTCTGTCTCTGTGAAACAGCATGGTGAGAAACCCCCTTTAAACATTGGCTTAATTTAAGTCTGAGTGTTTGTGAAACTGTAGTATAAAATGTTTAAATAGGTTTTCCCATCACAGCAAGTGCTGCTGAGCGGGCCAATTACTGTAAAGTAAATGACTTTCAAAATGCAAAATGTTAAAAGTACAGTATGTATTCTTTATTTAATACAAGCCTTTTTTGCACCTTCAACTTGCTCTCTTGTTCCCTTGGTAACCGACCACCGATGTGTACTTTCAGTGTTACTGTGACGTTGCCTTTGACTGGGATAGCAGAGATGCGCATTGTCACTCATGTGTAATCCCTTTCCCCAGCCAGGACACAGGAACTTATTCTCAGACAGTGTTTGGTAATGCTGCATTACAAGTCTCAACTGAAAGCATACAGTGGTGGTTGGTAACCAAGTAGACAAGAGAGCAAGTTGAAGGGGCAAAAAAGTCCTATATTAGATAAAGCATACATAATTTTTAGTAACGTGCATTTTGAAAATTGATTACTTTACAGTAATTGTTCCATCCAGCAGCACTTGCTGTGATGGGAATACACCTTTAAGGGTTCTATATCGCCAAGTGTGATCTACACCAACAAGTATAACCTCGCCACCTAGAGTACATTGTAACCACTAAGTTTAAAGCGCCATTTATTGTCAACTTGCAACATCATGCATATATTAATTAGTATAATATGTATCTGCCAAACATATAGAGCCAAAAAGAATGTATGAACAAGCGCACTCCAAACTTTGGCGTGATAAGTCACTTCATAATATGCCAAAGACACTTTTTAATGTGCCAATGATTTGGGGCATTTTGGAGACGTCGCATCACATTGATAGGATTAAACACATTTATGATTCTTTGACGCCAAATTTAGGCGCAGAACAGTTAGAGCAGCCAGACCAGGTTTAAGGGGTTGTCTCGCTACAATGATTGGGTTTTAATTAAAAGATCTTTAAAAAACAAGCAGATTTGCAATATATGTTCATTACAAATGTCCTACTGATTTTGAGCTAGCCCTGTTCATAGGAGTGCTTCAGCTTCTCAAATTTCTATAGCAGCCGACCTGTTGATCCTTATCTTACTGGCTGTCAGGTCTGAATGACTCATCACCTTTGAAGACAGGTCGGAGCAGAGAGCCCCTCCCGCACAGAATGCTTCTGTAGTGTAGGGAGGAGGAGGGAGGACTTTGGCTTCTATGGCCGTGCTGCCTGGATTAACCCTGTGTGTGCCTGCTTCCTCCTGCTCTCTACACAGATTGAGCAGAGATGAGGTTGATCAATAGATGTGACAGCAGTGACCCTGTTTGTTACTATAATCATGATGTCTGTGGAGCTGTAACTATAATAATACTATACAGATTGTGAATAGTTCATGCTGTGCTGTACTAGGGACACATCCTGAGTAACACTTTGCAGCTTCCCTGCCTCTGTTCTGAGAGGGTTTGTTTGTTGTTGCTGGAGATGTGGAGATATGTAAGCTAAGCAGAGGGTTTTAGGAAACACTATTAGCAATCATAGACCTCACTAGGCAGGCACACACAGGGTTAACTCTGGCAGCAATCCCGGATAGCTGCCTGTGTGCTGAGGGGAGGGGGGAAGAGGGAGGGGGAAGAGGCAGAGAAGCTAGCACGCCCCTCAATTCAACTCCCATTCACAGACAGAGGCTGAAAGCTATTAATGAGACAACTCCTTTAAAGGTATCTGCCTGAGTCAGACTTGTCATATTGGCACTAGACTTTGCCTATATGTATGACCTGCAGAAGAACAGGTTCATACATTCTGGTGCATTCTACACTGCCTTAAAACTATTTAGAACTGGCCAGTCAGTGCTAACATTCATACATGTCGCCCATAGTGCCTTATCAGAGTCAGCTGTATTGTGGCATGTTTGCAGCATTGTTGTGGGACAATGAAAAGTAAATCCCTTTGTTCAACAGTCTGTCATCATTTACTTTAAATAATGGACGGCACTCAGTTATAATGGGGGTTTCTGATGGATGGGATATTTCAGCCCTTGTTGTTCAAGTAATGAAAGATCCACAGCACACACCACACAGAGTCTGACCGCCAGCATTGCTCCTGCCTCTCTGCAAATACTTCTCTGCAAGCATCCCTTTTGCTGCTTAAGCCTCTGAATGTTTCAGGACACCGGCTTTATCCTCCACTGCCCCTTATATTCATACTCTGCTACCGCCATATCACTTTTCTACAGTTTACCCACTACAATTCTTATCTCTGATCCCTAAACATGATCTGTATGAAGTCTGAATCCAAACAGCATTGGACAAAAACTGTCCGAAAGTCGACCGGTTTTTGTTCGATGCACAGCTGCGGTTTTTGTCGCTGTTTTGTTAAAAACCGCGGTCGGTTCTCGTATTTTTGCCGTCGGCCCATACTATTGATTGTATTGCTAAACTGACGGCAAAACGCCGGCATAATTAGGAACATGTTCCTCAATACGCCGGCGCCAGAAAACTATTGGAAAAAAAACGATCTGTGTAGACTACAGGTTGTTTTTTCTCTTAAAGTCTATGGGCTGGAAAAACGGTCGGATTTTCAGCGTTTTAGAATTCTAAAACCGCCGAAAATATGATTGTTTTTGCATCCTCTGTAGACCTAGCTTAAGGTCACCAAGCGACTGAAAAGTCACAACATGAGCATCAGACCTTCCGGGATCCATTACCAACAATAATCAATGCTTGAATTGTATGGACTGTACATTTGTTCACACTGTAAAACATAATTCACTTGAAACACAGAGCTGGTGTGTGCTGTGGATATTTCATTACTCGTCATTCATTTTAGGCATCACATCATCCTCAGCCAATACCTTTATGCTGTGTCTGAAGGATTTCACTTGAGTTACTTTAACTCACTTATAACAGCACAGTAACAGCTGGAACATGTGTGTTAGTGACAGTGTTTTTAAGACGTATTTAAAGCCATCTACCAGCAGGTGGTGCTGCATTAATATGTTACATAGTCACATAGTACGGTTAAAAAAAGACAAGTGTCCATCAAGTTCAACCTAGGGTGGGGAACAAGTGAGTGAAAGGAGGGAGACAAGGATTTTAAGCCCAGCCTCCCCACTGGTTAATGCCCTGAAACCCTCAAGGCAAGAACCAATCTGCTCCAGGGGGACCCCAGCTCTAACCCAAAGCCGCTACCAGCCAGGATCCAGAATGTTACATAGCTACGTAGGTATGTGTTAGATAAGATGAGGAACAGTGAGGTGGCTGGCACATGTGGCTTTACCATAGAGATGAATGGAGAGAGCCCGCATGTGCTGCCACGTCTCCATTCCCTGTAGGCTGGCTGGTAGGAGAGAAGTTTTGTAATCAGAGTACTCTTTTAAACCAGGAAGAGGAGAGTCAGTTAATGAAGCTGATATTTTGCAAGCAGTAAAAATTGGCAAGCACAACTAAATACCTTATTACATGCCATGGCATCTAAGCCATTGCACAAGAGACTAAAAGCTAATTTAAGAAGAAAAGAAAAGGTAAACAAAGTTGAACCAAATTGGTGTTGCTGGATAAAAGTCTGAAACATTAAAATACTAAATTTTTCATCCAGTAAATTGAACACCATATGAAAAAAAATGATGCCAAAAATGGAGGTTTTTTTTGGTCACCCAGAACAAAATAAAATGAGACTAATTACAAAATTATATGCTTCTTACAGTGATACCAATAAAAACTACACATCACTGAGAGGAAATAAGGCTGAAACATAACTTTGATGAATACATTTAAAAACTGTTGCTATCGAAAGATACCTTATTGACATCACAGTACACCTTCATTTTGACCCAAAGCACGCTCCCATAAACTTAAGAACAATGCAAAGCAATAATAGAAATTACAATACTGAATATGAACCATTAAGTCATGGGACATGACAATAGCAATGCATAAATATTGTGACCATTTCCTGCCCAAGTCATACATTTCAGCAGGGAAGCTGAATAGGTAAACAGGAGAGTGAATGCTAATTAGGTAGACTCAAAGCATGAATGTCAACAGGCAGACACAGCAGTGAATAATAGCCAGGCAGAAAAGGCAGCAGGGGAAATTACAGGGGCTGCTAGTATTCTTGCCCTGAATCACTGACCTGCGCCGCAGGCAGAGAGAGGACAGACAGAAGATAGGGAGTGCGCATGGCTAAAATTGCGCGCTCCTAACTCTGACCTGCTGTGATGAGATGCCGCAGATGCAGCGTATGAGGGAGGACAAGCAGGTCGGTGACCAAAGAGTAGGGATGAGCGATATTATTGCCAAAAGTTGAAATCGGCACGGTTTTTAGGCTTATCAGAAATTTCTGATCACATGATAGTCTAGGTGACAATCTTACAGATAATCTATTACTATCACGCCATTTTCAGCGTTTCCTGTCATTTTGGCGGCCAGCCAATGAGCTCCGAGGATGGAGGGGGGTGAGGAGGATGTACAACGTCACCACTTTGCAGTGTATGGATCTCATTGGCTACAAAGATCACGTGACCTCGTTTTATCTATGCAACTGCATTTCCTGTTCAGCTCATTCTCTGTCTATGCCACTTCACAGCAGGACGTGTCGGCGTTTAAACCAATAGCAGTTCTAACAGCTCTGAGAGATAGTCTCTTCTAATACAAGAAACCATCCACCTAGCTATAGCTTAGAATATAGTTAGATTAGAGAATTTCACTTCTTATTTAGTTAGAGAAAGTTTTAAAGATATCTACTGGTGTGTCCAGCCGCGGGGATGCAGGAGTGGGGGGTGGGCGTCAGGAGGAGAGGCTTTGGAAAGGAAGGGAGATATTGTGCAGCTCAGTGTGTTCTGTGACCTTGAATTGAAAAAGCATTGTTTTTTACCACTTTTTTGGCCAGCAGACCTCTGATAGGAGGTGAAATTGTCCCTTTTGTTTTTACAGTTCTATTGCAATCACTGCGTGTCAGTGTTCCCAAAAACCGGCATAACTTATCCCTATAACTTTTAAATAGTTTTATAGAAGTCCGTGTCTCTGTTTGCCGCAAAGAGCTCAGTTGTATACATATTGTGTTATACATATTTTATAGTAAATTGTGCCTGTAGTCAGTGGTGCGAAGACCGCCATATTAATCCTTATAACATTTAAATACTCTTATTGCAGTCCGTGTGTCTCATGCTAATTGATAAATTGTTGCAGCTTTAAGATTGTCTTACTTTTAGATTTTTTTTGGCTTACTTACTACACAAGAATTTTGGGACTATTTTGGCGCAGCGCATCACATCATATACATGCCGATTTTCCTGCGATGTCGCACCCACTTTTCTGTAAGCTACACCCACCTGGAGAGCAGTGTGCAGAAACTGACTTGAGCCTGTAATAAATGTGTCCAGGATATTCTGCGCCAAAATGACACCACTTTAAGGCTGCATTTTAATACACTTTTCTGGTGAACCCACATTAGTAAATGAGGGTCAATGTGTCCAGTTCCTGGAGCCATAACAACTCAAAGGAATTGGGTATGATGAGCAAGGATGTGAGTGATTCAACAAACTAAATTACATTGATACTTTTTCTCTTAACATAAAAAAAGTTTTAAAAAATCTGGAAAATAGAATGCTATTGTAATCACGAAAAATATAACTATTGGTAAAAAAATGTTCGCACGTCAGTAGTTGTAATATTGGGGGGTATAACTAAACGTCTTAAGAATTATTTTTGTTGTGCCTTTTAAATGCAATGATTTTTTTGCATTTCTGCATTCTGAGAACTTTTTCAATTTTCCATCAACAAAGTTTACTCTTTTGCAGGACAAGTTGTAGTTTTCATTTGCACAATTTACAAAACTTTGAAACTTTTAGTCATTTTTAGGCAAAGGAGGTGGAAAATTCCTTTCTCTTTATTGATATGGCTACTCACTTCAAGAACTGGTCATTGTTACCTACTGTGGCACATGGTATAAGCATACCGTAATCTCTCATAATGTTCTTTTGTTGTCAAGTTGCGAACTATACTATATTTAGCATCATCTACTTTACATTATTTAATGATAGGTTGTGCATATGATGTTCTCTCTTGGTTACTCTGTTTTATTGTATTTCTTTGGCAAGTTTTTTTTTTCTTTGGATAATTGTAATTATTTTGTAACAGTTCTCCATGCTTGGACATTATAGGCCATTTACAACTCCTTGTTCTTTGCAGCAATCACTTGCTGGGGCTGTTACTT
The DNA here is from genome assembly GCA_025379985.1 of Phyllomedusa bahiana. NCBI lineage: Eukaryota > Metazoa > Chordata > Amphibia > Anura > Hylidae > Phyllomedusa > Phyllomedusa bahiana. The sequence goes on along the minus strand of JAODAL010026340.1, from coordinate 14,577 downwards.
ATTTATAAGTGTATAAATATAGTCTTATAGTAACATAAGAAGCCTACATTGTTCATATGCATAACATATTTTAACCCCTCCCCAGCTTATTTTTTTTTTGTCATATTCGTTTTTCCCTCCCAAGATGTACTTTCTAGTGTCATTACTGTACAGGATATACTGGGAAACTGCAAACAAATTCAAATCGGGGCAAAATGTGAAAAAAACTTACTTGCGGGAGTTTTGCTTTTACAGCGTTCAATCTTTGGTATAAATGATCTGTTGTTTGTATTTTACAAGTTCATACAAATCCAGCAAAACCAAACATGTAGAGTTTTCATTATGTTTTGGTACCATAATAAAAATCAAAACATTTTCTATTTTTCAAATTCTTGGTGTGGCGGCATTTTCTACAATCAATTACTTTTTTGTACTTTCACTTATGGACTTATATACTTATTAGACTTTTTGATCACTTTTATTACAAATTTTAGGGGATGCGAAATGACCAAAACCCACAATTTTGGCATTTGATTTTTTTTTTCTACTACAGTGTTCAGCGTATGGTATAAATTATGTTATATTTTAATAGATCAGACTTTTATGGACACAGCGATACCAATTATGTGTAACTTTTTTATTATTTGTGAAATGGTAAAAGGGAGGGTGATTTGAACTTTGAATTTCTTTTATACTTTTAAACATATATCTTTTTTTTTTTACTTTAAAATTGAGTCCCCCTATGATGCTTGACCACTTGGGGGTGCGATTGTTAGTACAGCCTATCGCATTGTGTAAAGAAATAGGTTGTACAAAGATGGTGGTTTTACTACATCCTGCCTGGGTTAGGAAGTTGTAAAACAGAAAACATGGTGGTAATGGAAGCCTTCACAAGGCTTTCAGATGCCATGTAAACCGATCGGAACCTTGCGATCTCACCGCAGAGGTCGACATAGGATTGAGATACGGTGGATGGCATATCCTAGCCACATTTAGTATGAGCTTCACACTTTGGCCCTTATTTACTTTTCTAAAAGTTAGACTGCGTAAACTAAGAAAGGCAGTCTAAAAATGGGCCAAATTTATCACAGTCGCTCCTGCTGCTTGATAAATTAGTGCAGCTCTAGACTTGTGTAACTTTTAGACAAATTCATTTTTTTACTTTCTGTCTACGTGAAAATATCGATGCAGATTGTGACACAGCGTGTCACATTGAAGCCACGCCCTTTTTCTCCACTAAGCCACGACCACTTTTTGGTAAGCCATGCCCACCTGTTGAGCACATTGCAGAAAGTGTCTTTAGCTCATAGTAAATGTGTCTGGGAAATGCTGTGCCAAAAATGCGTCACTTTTTGAACCAATAATAAAACATTTTTTTCTGATGCAACCACATTAATTAATAAATGCCTTTCTGCACACTGCTTGACAGGTGGACATGGATTACTAGAAAGTGATTATGCCTCGTGGGAAAACGGGCATGTTTCCGTATGGTTTACTTTTGGTGCGATAAGTTGCACCAAAAATGTGCCAAAATTCTGGCGTGAAAAGTGTGCAAAAAACAAAACTGGTCTAAAAAGTTATACAAGTCTAAAGTTGCATTAATGTATCAATCAGCATGAGCCAGTGTGATAAATATGGTGCATTTTTAGACTGCTTGTCTAAGTTTATGTTGTCTAAATTTTAGACAGCGATAGTAAATGAGGGGCACTCACTTAACTAGTGTGATCTTATCTATGATAAAGATTTTCATTGATTTTCTCCTTTAAAAATGATCATTTATAGGAGTGCCAAGCCCTTTTTGAAGAACTAATAAGGCTAATTATTTGTAGTAGTATTTAAGGTCTAAAGTAGTATTTGGCTACAGTTGTAAATTTACATTTCTTACATTCTTAGTAGTGTTTAGTTGAGCTCTACAAAAAATAAATAATTGAGACACATGAAATGTTGCTGAGTGATGGTGGGAAAAGAACAATCACAGCAGTGCCTGTCATATTATCAGTGGACAAAGATAATTCTCCGTAAAGGAACCATTGAACACTTGATAACCTAGAACAAAAGTGAAGTTTCAATGCAATGCAATTAAACAATATTTGCTAAGCATGGGCACACTGGGTCCAGCCAGATAGAAGACACGTAAGGTTACATTTTTATACATCAGATCAGTTTATGATTGCTTGCATGAATGCACCCTGTGTACAGAATATCTGTATATTTTTACTCAGCTGTAAAACAGAAGTGAAACCATCAGGAATTTCCAGTTTGAGATCAAGTTAGAAGCTGTCACGCCCTGCGTTCCACAATGTTAAAACTATGCAATATGTAGAGAGGATAGATAATGACATATGCAGCTATTGCAGATGACTAGTGCAAATGGCACTTGTTAAATCACTAAGAAAAAATGTATTATATTATATTTAGATCTTATTAGAGATGACTTACAGTAAGTTCACAGGACTTTGTCAGGATGGGGCACAAATTTAGAAGGCCTCAGCTAAATCTTTTCAGGATATGGTGAAATTACACTGTCAGTACATGTGTAATAAACCCTGGTAGAATAAGTTATACACCGTGCTCCAAATTATTATGCAAATTATATTTTTCTCTGATTTACCTAATTAGTCAATGCATATGACAGTCAAAATAATGGTGAAATCATCAACTGTTAAGAGTATAAATCAAGTTTCATCTGATAGACCTCCTAATGATAATTTTTTTTCAAAATGAAAAGACTCAAAATGCGCTGTTTCAAATTATGCACAACAGATGTACAAAATTTTATAGGTTATAAAGAACTGAAAATGGTCATTTTTGGAATTTGCTGCATTTGGAATCCACATTTACTGAAATCAAAAGCTATTACACCATAAGAGGCTAAGGTACGTGATAAAATAGGACACCTTCTTTGATATCACCTTCACAGTTCTTGTATCCATTGACCTTGTGGGTTTTTTGAGAATTTCTACTTGAACTTCTTTCCTGTCATTAAAGTCTCCTAGAGCTGCTGTTTTGATGTGAACTGCCCCCAGCCTCATAGATCTTGCTTGAAGATGCTCAATTGAGTTGAGGTCCCGGGAGGATATTGGTCACACCATGAGTTGCTCTCCTTTATGCCCATAGCAGCCAATGACTCAAAGGTCTTCTTTGCAGCATTTATTGGTGCATTGTCATGCATGAAGATGATTTTGCTATGGAAGGCATGTTTCTAATTTTTGCACCATGAAAAAAGTGGTCAGTCAGAAACTCTATATACTTTGCACATATTTCACCTTAACAAGCTGTGGATTAGTTACACTGAATTACAGTAAAACTGGTATCATCATATTCTGCTGACTTTGCAGTTAATTTTATAATGGCTCCAGGTAGAGACACGAGCCATTGGGAGTTATCGTAGTAAGCTGATGAAACTTGAGCATTGTGCAGTAATAACACTTGTAACCAAACAAGGGAAAAAATAAAAAAAACTATACATGAAGATTTGGTTGCTGTTTATTAAGCAGCTGCTCCTTCATTATCCATAGTTCCGAAGTGGTCTAGTGAATTCAAGAGAGGCAGAGTGAACAGTTGAAGCAGCTACTGATAAAATTATATAAAAAATGTAATGGAAGATACCCAAATGAATGTACATTAGCAGAAATGATTCTTCATAATACTCAGACTGTCCCACAGAGGAGCATGAGGGAGATAGGCACAGAAAAAGAGACAGAAAGCAAGAATCATGTGCAGTAGCTATAGTGTGGACTCCAAGAGTCAACTCCACTGAGCCCCAAGAGTCAAAACAAACTAATGGACCTGTCCAGGAAAAAAAATACTGTTACTTAATTAAAATTTTGTTGGACAACCTTCTTGAGGCAAACAAACTATTTCTGTCTCTCATTGAGACTTCTGCACCTGTCCGCAGGTAGTTTGGGTCACTCCTCTTGAACAAACGGTTCCCGCTGTCTCAAATTTAAAGGGTTCCTTCTCCAGACTTGATGTTTCAACTCCTTCAATGGATGATTAATCCATTATTGGATGTTTTTAGCTGTGTATTTTGGGTTTTTATCCTATTGAAGGACAGAGAGAGAGAGACCCCCAGTGTTGCTGTGTCACTTTTCTGCTGACACACTATATCACTTCTGACAGGTATGGTGGGGACGGATCCTTCCATCTAAGTGCAGTTTTGGCGGCAATGAGAATATGAAATAAAATCGTTCTAAGGGAAGGGGGGATGTCTGCCAAGCCTATATTTAGAACAGCTAGTTCAGGTTTTAAGGTAATAGAGAATTTAAGACTTTAGACAGTAGCAGGGATATCGCGAGCCAGAACATTTTAATGGCTGGGCAACCCCACCATGCATGAAGCATCGTCCCCTGTTGTCTACATCCTTTCCAGCATAGGTTAACCTGGATATATGTGGGCCAGCCTGATGGGAGGCAAATACCACCGGAGTTGAATTTTGTGCAAAGTCTTTATGTGGTTGAGACATTTAGATAGTTTAAGGGGCAAGGAGTGGGCTTGGTTCCATTGATGTACGGAAAAACAACAATTAAGTTCCCGGTCCCATTTGAGCATTGTAGAAAATTTCTCAGGTTCATTATCATCTGATAAATTAAAACAAGACCTTTCTCATAACCCGGTTTTCAACAAAGAAAGTTATAAAAGTCTGGGTTAGAAGGGGCGGAAGGGGGCCATTTAATTTCTTCAATTAAGACAAAGTTGCAAATTTGGGGAGATGAAAGGTCGAGGATAACTCGGAGAAGGAACAGAGAGTAGAACCCAAAAAATATAATCCACTGTGGATACCTTATACTGTTCCCAGGAGTGAAAAGTGAAATTTGAATTCCAGCAATTAAACTCCTACTGTGGTTCCTGTGGCAACTGTCAGCCCAAAGCTGCATCTCTCCTTGCCGACCAAGTAAGATGGAAACCCTAAAGCCTGTAGGGGTTTCATTACGCAGTGCACCATGCATGTGGAACTCATGGCTAACCAGTTTCCCACAGAACGCTCCAAGGTGGCATTCGTTCTCAGTCTCCTTACCAGGGAAGCTCTAGCATGGGCCACTCCCCTTTGGGACAGGAACGATCCTGTGACATCGAACCTCTGTGCATTCCTGGATGAATTCTACAGCATATACGAGGAAAACCAGCCCGTGCATATTCTGCTGCGAATTCTTTTCCAGGTCTATGACAAGGAGATTCCACAAACCAACGGTCGTTACACCAAAGCTGCTGAGAGTTTGTGCCACTGGAGGTTGGTGTAAAAAGAAATAAGGAGAGAATATAGGAGAAACTGAGAAACCCTAACAGCAAAGGGAGAAGTGGAACTAGTAAAACATACTGTGGATTAATAGTCACAGAGGTAGAAAGAAAATCAAAAGAAAGCAATATCTGTAATCACTTCCTTCCACATGGTCATATTAATATGACTCTTCATTTTTTTCCTCCTCACCTTCCGAAAGCCATAAATTTATTTTCCATCAGCAAAGACATATGAAGGCATGTTTTGTGAGCTTCAAGACGTACTTTTAATGGTGCTTTTAACTATGCCATGATATGAACTGAGAAACAAAAAACAAAATCTAATTTGGGTGAAATGTGAAAAAACCCATACTTATGCCATGTTTGCGGAGGGGGGAGGGTTTTTGTTTTTATGGCATTCAGCCTTCGGTAGAAATGATGTGTTATCTGAACTCTGCAGGTCTCTGCCATTCAGTTGATACCAGATATGTAGGGTTTTCGTTATGTTTTAATACCTCTAAAAACTTATCTTTGCACTGCAGTGCCATTTTCTGTGAAAACTTTTGGTTTTCCACATATGGACCTGAGTGAGGGCACATTTTGTTAAGGGCAGTAGATAACTACCACTCACAAGGGCTTTTCTCATTAGGCTGCTTAAAGGGGTTGTCTCACTACAAGGATTGCTTTTTATGTTAAAGAGCTTGCAAAAACAAGTCACTGTGCAATATGTGTCCATTAACAGTATCCTACCTATTCGTAGATATCTCCTCTTGTATGGGTTGTATTAGCTCCTCAGGTCACTATAAATACAGACCTGTTTGATCTCTCCTGATAGGTTACCAGCACTGGATGCTATAGCTACAGACCTGGCTTCTACTGCAGCCTAGTAGAAGCCAGTAAACACACCCCTGAATTCAAAGTGAAACCAAGAAAACAGGACTGAGGTGAGATTAATCAATGTAGTGAAACAACCCCTTTGAGGCTCCCTCTTTCTGTTCAGACTGTGGGTAGTTCTATAAAAATGATTAACATGTTAGCTCTGCTATTTCTAGCTAAACCTGTTTGAGGGACATAAGTAATAGAAGGGTTTTAACATCAGGACACAAGACTACAGAGCTCTAAAAGGTTAAAGTTTGTCGGTATGAAAAATAAACAAGCTCCTGTGCTGTTAAGACATAGAAGTGAATGATGTCACCAAAGTGATCTATTAATTGGCCAGGTGAGCCTAAGAGGGTGGGGGTGGTAGACAACTAACACTCACAGGGAAAAGAGCTTACTTGAGTTTTCATATCAGGCTTGTTTACAGAGCCTGCTCTTCACAGCCAGTTCAGGCTTCCATTTTCTGTTTAGGCTGTGGGTTGTTCTACAGCAGTGATTGACGTTTCAGCTCTGCTATACTTAGCTCAGCCTGTTAAATAAGCTCCTGTGCTGCTGATAAGTCACAGCAGGGAGTGAAATGACCATCCTGGCCAGGGCTGCTAAAGCAGAGATAGGTGGTTGGTAATTAGTGTTGAGCGAACCGTTCAGAAAAAGGTTAGTTCAAGACGAATTTTACGTATTTTACGAACCCGAGCTGAACCGAATTTTTACTGCAAGTTCGGTAAAATTAGCATTCGGGACATGCGTTCAGCGCCATTTTTACTTTCACTTTCGTCTGCTTCCTTCAGTTATGGCAGCCAATCAGTGCAGAGCACAGAGGGGGGTCAAAAACGTCACCACTGAGGGTGTAGGGATCACATGACCGTCTTATGTGTATGTCACTGTATTTCCTGTTGAACGCCATTTTGACCTTACTCTCTGTACTGAACACACTGCTGCCTCTGTGTGCTTGTTTGCCAGCAGGCAGAAACACCATTTTCTATCGATTTTACACAGGAAAAGCTGCTAGTTAAATTAGGGGGTGGGGGGACAGCTAGCTTAGGGAATCATACACATCAATAGTTATGGAGTTTTGTATAGTGTATAGTTTTGTATCGCTGGTAGCATTTTTCCCATCTTTATTCAGAGTGCCCAAAAGTTAATTTCTCCTGATTGGGTGTCCAGCCACTGCAGAAAACACCATCAGCAAATCTGCCATAGAAAGAAATGCAAGTTTGCATTGTTGCTTCCAGGGTTCTTCCGTAAGACAGCGTTAACAGATATTCCATAGAAAGAAATCTTTTTTAATACTATTTGCTTCTAGTTAAATTTTTTGATTTAAGAAGACTTATGTGTTGCACTGTTGCTGCCAGGGTTCTTCCATAAGACAGCGTTAACAGATATTCCATAGAAAAAAATCTATTTCTACTCCTATTTGCCTGTTGCAAAGTATAGGGACTTAAGAACACTGTTGATTTGCTGTCTTGCTGTCAGGGTTCCTCCATAAGACCCCACTTCACAGATATTCCATAGAAAAAAATTCTGTTTATAATCCTATTTGCCAGTTGCAAAGTATAGGCATTTAAGAACACTGTTGATTTGCTGTCAGGGTTCTTCTGTAAGACCCCATTTCACAGATATTCCATAGAACAAATTCAGTTTATAATCCTATTTGCCAGTTGCAAAGTATAGGCATTTAAGAACACTGTTGATTTGCTGTCAGGGTTCTTCCATAAGACATTTCACAGATATTCCATAGAAAAAATTCTATTTCTACGCCTATTTGCCAGTTGCAAAGTATAGGGACTTAAGAACACTGTTGATTTGCTGTCTTGCTGTCACAGTTCTTCCATAAGACCCCATTTCACAGATATTCCATAGAAAAAATTCTGTTTATAATCCTATTTGCCAGTGGCAAAGTATAGGCATTTAAAAACACTGTTGATTTGCTGTCAGGGTTCTTCCATAAGACCCCATTTCACAGATATTCCATAGAAAAAATTCTATTTCTACGCCCATTTGCCAGTTGCAAAGTGTAGGGACTTAAGAACACTGTTGATTTGCTGTCTTGCTGTCAGGGTTCTTTCATAAGACCCGATTTCACAGATATTCCATAGAAAAAAATCTGTTTATAATCCTGTTTGCCAGTTGCAAAGTATAGGGACTTAAAGGGGTTTTGCCATGAAGTAAAATTGACATGGGAAGTTTGTAAATTAAATAATAAACATTTTCACCATTCATCATTATCAAAAATTCTGGATCGTTTTTGTCTTAGCTGCTCCTTTAGTGATCCATTGTTTACTGTACAGCTCGTCTCCAGGGGATACGACCACGGCTGAGAGCGTCTCAGTCCTGGTCGCACATGCTCAGAAATCACCTCTCCGGCAGCTACTGAGTGTTCAAACCCCTGGTGCTGTCATTCTGCTCCTGTCCTCTGTACTCCTTAGTCATTAGTCAAACAGTGCAAATAAAAGAAAAAAGAAACCTCAATGAGGTCTGTGTATTGATAAAGAGAAATAAAAACCACAGGTTGGGTTCCTGTAGGGATTTGAACTGAGGACCCTTTTGCCTGGAGGCAAAAGTTTCATCTCTGAGCTAAAATGTGGCTACTTACAGTTCTACACATAAACAGACCTTTTTTGACTAAAGAGAGGAAAGGCATGGTGATGTCATCCTGCTGGGTCACATGATATGCAATTCAAACAAATCACACACGATCCCTTCTGAGCACACACAGCTGAAGAGCTGGATGCAGGAGGTATGAAATGAGATCGTGGCAAAACCCCTTTAAGAACGCTGTTGATTTGCTGTCTTGCTGTCAGGGTTCTTCCATAAGACCCAATTTCACAGAAATTCCATAGAAAAAATTATATTTATAATCCTATTTGCCAGTTGCAAAGCATAGGGACTTAAGAACACTGTTGATTTGCTGTCTTGCTGTAAGGATTCTTCCATAAGACCCCATTTCACAGATATTCTGTCAGGGACTGGTCAGGGACACGCACACAGACACAGACAAGTGGGCCCTGATCTTTATCCCAGCCCCTGTCCCTGCCTTGGGGGAACCCGACTCCTTAATAGGCCGGCCCCAACCGGAAGACTGATGGCTGCACTGATATAAGTGCGACACCGTCAGGACAAACAGACACAGAACAATAAACATAGTCAGCGGTCCAAAGACAGCAACAGTACGGGCAGCGAGGTACAGAGACGTGAGACAAAGAGGATAACCGGGGGCGGTCCAAAGTCGGCAACAGTACGGGCAGCGAGGTACAGAGACGTGAGACAAAGAGGATAACTGGGGTCTAAAGCGAAAGGTCAGGAGAGCACAGAAACAACAGAAGAACAGACGGGTATCTACAGGGGAATAACCTATAGCAGGCAAGGAGGGAAGGAAGTGGTGTCTATAAATAGGGAAGGGGAGGAAACAGAGCAGAGGTGATAGGGAGCAGAATCTGTCCATCACCAAGAGAATAGATTAACCCAGAGAGTGCTGGAAAGTTTCTGGCCACGAGCGTTGGTCAGGATTCAATTAAAGTCCAAGATAGAGGACAGTGTTCACACAGGGTAAAGCAAAGGCACAGTTATGGTCGCAGCAGCCGTCGCCAACGACCAGAGCCAGATGACACGAACGTGACATATTCCATAGAAAAAATTCTGCTTATAATCCTATTTGCCAGTTGTAAAGTATAGGCATTTAAGAACACTGTTGATTTGCTGTCAGGGTTCTTCCATAATACCCCATTTCACAGATATTCCATAGAAAATATTCTGTTTATAATCCTATTTGCCGGTTGCAAAGTATAGGCATTTAAGAACTGTGACGGGCGGAGGATAGTGGATCCTCTGGAAACCCCCGCAAGCGATGGCGGTAACCCCCGCCAGGGAATGGAAACTAAGTAGGTCCGGTTTTCACCAGAGCCCGCCGCCCAAAATGGGATGGACTTGCTGCGGCGGGAGTCTACCAGGCGCTACCCCCCGACGTGACTTGCTTGCGGAGGCAGTGGAGGAGTAGCGTTGTGCGGGAATGGGTCAGGCGGGGTCATATTTGGGGGACAGGAAGGGGTAAAGGAAAAGGCGGGAAATTTGGGTTCCCGTGGTGGTTAGACAGGAGTAGGTCAGGGGGCTGCCGGCCCAAGATCCCGTGGGTCGAGGAAGGGGAAAGCTAATGGTCCCGGTCCCAGGGTTAAATCGGGGAAAAAAGGGCCCTAGGAACGCTTTCCCCTTTAGGCTAAATGAAATAAAGATTGGGGCAACCAACAGGCCCCCAGGAAGGGGCGGGGGTTTTAAAATAGGGGCAGTGACCCAGCAATACCCAAATTTAAACGGTGCAATGGCCCTTTTAAAATTTTCCCGGGCCCGGGCCCGGCCGGCGCCTTAGAGAAGGGGAGGGACACACGGGGCCCCGGGAGACGGGAAAGCAGAAACGGGAGCGCGGTGGGGGAAAAAAAGTAGGGGGTGACGGGCCCGGGGGCCCGTGGGGGGCGCCCCCCCCGAAACATCGGGGGGGGTGGGGGGCCCCCTCATGCGGGGGGCCCACGGGTTGGTCCCGCGACCGGGACGGGGGTCGCAGGGCCCACCCCTTTGACAGAAACCCCCCCTTCGGTTTCTCCCCCTTTTTTCGGGGCCCCTTGGAGGAAATTCTGAATGATGTTAGGATCCGGGAATATTGTCCTCTGGCTACCGGGGACCTTTCTTCAGACCCGAACCTCTTCCAGTCAATGATAAAAAAAAATGTTTCCCCTCTGACCGTTTTCCCAAAATCGGGAAATCCCTTTCCCGAAAAAAAGACATCGGGGGGCCCCCATCGGCCTCGGGAAAGTGGGAGGAGCATGTCCCCAAAGAGAAGCGATTTGGGAAAAAAACCCGGTTTCACCCAGAAAAGGACATGAAAGGGGTTCGGGGACCCGCATAGTGGGGGGGAAGGCGGAGCTTATATCCCAACTGGTTTTAAATGCCCCTTAAGAAAACCAAAAATTTGGGCCCGGAAACCCGGGGGCCCCCCGTTTTATTAGCGGGGAACCTTGAAACTTTATATATTTAGCTGAAAACCCCACCCCCTTTGTACCTGGGCGAAAGGTTTGGGGCGGGGGGTCTTTCGTTTTTTGTCGGCTTGTCCCTTGGAAAAATAAAGCAAAAACATTGGCGTAGAAAATTGGTGGGGTTGTTTCCAGATACCCTGTAAAGGCCCTGGCCCAGTTCTTCCACGGCAGGGGACCTCAGGGGGATTACAGCAAGGGGGGGGGGGGTGGGGGGGGTTTGTCGCCCGTAGACAATAAAGAAAGGAGCGGGCCTGGGCCCAAGGACTCCGTTGTCCAAGGATTTTTTAGGAAAATGGCCCGGGAAAAACAAGTGGACCAATCACCCCTAGCGCCCCACAGACAAAATGGCGCAGGTTTAGCGCCTAGGGTTTGGTTTACTCTTCTACCTCCCCTTTTTGGGAACTGGGGATGGTAGGGCCCCGAAGAAAAATCCAGTTTCATTTGGGTAGTTGGTTGCGGGAAGGGAGCGCCAGAATCTGGAGAAAAATTTGGGGACCCCCCCCGGTCCGACACTATTTTGCCGGGAACCCCAAATGCAGCCGAAAAAATATTTTGAAAAAAATAAAATGGCAAGGCGAGGGGGTGAGGGCGGGACCCGGCAGGGGAAATTAAAGTGGGACATTTTTGGAAAACCGGTTGTAACCCCCAACGACACGTGTTGCCAGAAGAAGGAGGGAGATCCGTTATAAAATCCGGGGGCCCAAACTGGGTCCAAGGAAAAGCGGGGTTATAGGTAGGGAAGGAGCAGACCTCCCGGTTTGAAAAGGGAGGGGGATTTTGTTTCGGGCACAGGGAGCAGGACTCCACGAACTAACGAACCCCTGGGCTGGGCCCTGGGCCACCAGAGAATCGGGGAAAATGAAAAGGGGCAAGGACCTCTGCACTCCCGGATGCCCCCCCATTAGGGGGGGCAAGGGCCCCATGAAAATTTATTTTTTCCAAAAAAGAGCTGGTGGTGGGGTTATATTTTTTGCCGGGAGGAATGTTTTTATGGGTTTCCTACCGGGGGCCGGGCCGGAGAGGGAAGCCGTTCTAGGGGTTAATGGGGCCCGTTGGAGGGGAAATTCCCGTCCCCAGTCCCCACCCCGAAGAAACGGAGAGAGTTTTGGGGGCCTTTTTGACATTTTTTTCCCGCAGGGCAAAAAATGAATGAAAAAATTTTAAACGGGGAAAAAGGAGGGGGGCCCAAACGGGGCCTGGCGTGGATTTTTAAGGGGTTGACCCCAGTCTGGAGTTTTATAGCGGGTTTTTTGATGGTCGGTTTTAAAGCTGACTGGGTAAAACCGACCCCCCCTTTAAAAAAGTCCCGCCACTCTTCCAGAGCCACCCTTGGGAGGGCCCAGTAATTTCCCGGTCGTCCGATAGGAAGGTTAATTTCCTTTTCAGCAGAGGAAAAATTTTTAAAGAAAAAAAGCCGCAAGTGAGGGTCTTCCCTTTTTGGGAGGAGTACGGCCCCGGCCCCCCCCCAAAAGGGAGGCGTCAAACCCCCAAGAAAAAAAGGGTTTTTTTCTGTATTTTGGCCGGGGGGAAGACCCAAAAGGCGCAGAGGCGAAGGCAGACTTTAATTAAATGAAGGCTTCCTCTCCCCGGCTGGCCCCCAGAGTTTTGGGGATTGGCGTTCTTCCTATTTCAATGCCACTATGGGAAAATACCAGGAGGAGAAGGGTGGGATAAAATTTTTCCCATAATAGTTGGCGAACCCCAGGAATCTTTTTTATAGCTCGGAGGGGCCCCCGGGGCGCGGGCCCCTGTAGGACGGAGAAAATTTTGCGGGGGGTCCCTCTCAGGGCCCCTTGTCGGAAATGATTTTAGCCCCAGGAATGGGAGGCTCTGCTGATGAAACCCGGCCTTCTCGGGGCCCTTGGCCCTGAGGCGGTTGGCCCTTTTGACATCTGAGGACTGGTTTTACGTGAACTTGATGGGGCTCGGGTCAAAGGGGGAAAAACCAGGAAAAGTCGTCTAGGTAAAAACCCACGCACGTGTACAGGAGGGGCCCGGAAGATGTCATTGACGAAAATTTTTGGAAGGCGGGGGGGGCAAAATTGAGGCCCCAAGGGGCATGACCCCGGGGCTCGAAGTGCCCCTTCCCGGGGGTTGAAAACAGTCTTTTCCCTTAATTCTTTTTACGTATTCGTTTTGGGGGTTATTAAACCCCACGCAGATCAAATTTGTGAAGATCTTGGAAACCCCGTAGTGGTCAAAAAAATTGTGGGTTTAGGGGGGAAGGGATAGCGGTTCTTTACTGGGGATCTTGTTTAGGCCCGATTTTTTAGAAAAAGGGCGGGGGGTACTGTCCTTTTTAGCCAAAAAAAAAAAACCGGCCCCCGCTGGAAAAGGGGACTTGCGGATGAACCCCCCTTTTGGAGATTCTTTCCCTTTATATACGTAGACATAGCCAAGGTTTTCGGTAACCCACAAAGGGGGTAAAAACCCCGAAACCCGGTGGAGGAGATTTCCCGGGGCCCGAAGATCAATTGGGGCGTCATATGGGCCCATGGGGCCGGCAAAGTTTTCAGTTGGGTTTCAGGGGAAGAGTTGCAAAGACTTTGGGGGGGGTGCTTTGGGAAAGGGCCCCCTTTTGAGACCCTTAAAACGACACGGAGAAGCGGGGAAAACACGGGGGTGACTCCCCAAAAAGCGAGACTTTACACCCCCAACCCCCAAAAATCAGGACCGGGGGTCGCCCCCCAAAGGTTTTTGAGGGACGGGGGGCATGGCGCTGCAGCCACGGGGAGAACCCGGAGAAATGGGGAAGGGAAAAGGGGGGGGATGGGGGTTAGGCTTAAAGTTTTAAAAGGGAAATCTTTTCCTTGTGCAGAACCCCTACTTTGTAGGACCAAGGGGTTAAAGGGGGAAAACCCAATTGGGGGCCCTTTAGGGAATCTTCCCCCTGGACAGAGGAGAGGGGTTTGGGGTTCTCCAAGGTTGATCACAGGGAAAATTATGCCTTGGGGGAAAAACCCGGGGGGGTCCCAAGGAAAATTTCCAGCTGACCCAAAAGTTTCCAAAGGGGGGCGCAGAGTGAAAAATGGGAACCCAGGCCCAAGTGCCGAAAAGATCCGGGGAATGGGGCAGGGGAGGGAAAGGGGCTTGGTCCCACCTAGGGAGCCTCTCCTGTACCCTAGGGAGGCCGCCCGTTTCCCGGAAAACTGGGGGGAAGCAGTGGGACAGGGTTTTGTGGAAATTGGGTCTGCAATGCCCACCAGTACAGACAAAAAAATTAAAAATACCCCCCCCTCTGTTTTTTCTGGGGGTTTGCCCGACGTAGAAAAGGTGGGGGTCCCTTTTCCCCTACTTTGGCCCTCCCCCGGCAGCAGGCCAAAAGAGGGGGAACTGTGGCGGGCCCTTTTTAAATACTGGAGAACCCCCCCGGGCGAAAGGGGGACCGGGGGGGTTAGCCCGTTTCTCGTTCCCCGGGGCGGAGTTTTTCCTGGAGTTGGAGAAACGAATTTTCAATCCCAGGGGGCCAAGGAAATAAGGT